>PVKA01027717.1:12150-30307 GCA_004027165.1 Ctenomys sociabilis | reverse complement strand
GGGGAGGGGAAGGGAAGGGAGGAGAGGGGAGAAAGGAGAGAAAGGAGAGAGGGAGGGAGGGATTCAGTCAGGCAGCAGAAAAAAACTGTTTGGCTAGTGACCCAAATACATGGATTGTGTCCTTCATTAATGTAGCATATTACACTAGTAATTTTTCATGTATTAAATCAACTAATTTAATCACAGTATATGCTTTTTTTCTCTCTCTCTCTCTTTCCTTTTAAAAATCTCACTGGGGCTGGGAAATACCTCGGCAGTCTAAGCGCTTGCTTAGCAAGCACAACGACCTGGGTTCAATCCCCATGTGGTGTGCCATGCTGGGTCCAGAGCCCCAGATGCACCGCATGGGCTACCAAGACCTGGCATGGTGGTGCACACCTGTAATCCCAGCGCTGGAGAGGCTGAGACAGGAGGATCACTATGAGTCCAAGCTGTCTAGTGAGACCCTGTACCAAATACATAAATAAATAAACAAACAACTCTTTCTGGATTTAGTTTACAAGCATTATGCTGAGGATATTTGTGTGAACCTTCATAAAATATGTTTTCATATATATATATATAGTCATTATACATTTTTGAGTCAACTGCCTAGTTTTGATAAAAACATTAGAAGTTTGTCAATTTTTAAATATCTTTGTAGTGGAACTTCCCTTACAAAATAAGTTCACAAAGTTTCCCTTTTCTATTTTCAGGAAACATTATGAATGAATTGGTCCTAATTCCCTAAATAGTTGGGAGAAGTCACCAGCAAAGCCATCTAAAAATGAGATTTTTCTTTGTAGTTATTTTCAATCTCCAATTCAGTTTCTCTTATTACAGATCTGTTGAGATTTTCTTTTTTCTTGTTCTTTGTAGAACCAAGGATTGAACTCAGGCCCTTGGGTTTGTGAGGCAAGCACTTATTCTACTGAGCCATCTCCCCCCTTCTATTTCTTATTGATTCACATTTGAAAACACTTATCTTTTAATAATTTGGATACTTTGTCAGTAACTTTATTGGTATACAGATTTTTCGTGGTGTTTCTTTGTACTCTTATTTATTTTTGCAAATGCTTTCTTAGAAAATTTAACTTGTTCTTCTCTTGTTTTATTTTGTTTTGTTTTTTGGTATTTTAGGGAAGGATCTACAGGGTGTTCAGGCTTTCACTACTTGATTGGACTCATAGTGATTCTCCTGTGTATAGAGTCCCAAGAGCTGGGATTATAGGTGCACACCACCACTCTCAGAATCAATTGCTGCCACAGGCCCTGGGGGCGGGGCCAACAGAACAGGCCCTTGCACTTGCTTGCAGGTGCTTAACTCTTATTCTTGACTTTAGCAATTTGAATAATCTATTTTTAGAATGCTAATATTAGAAGTGTGCCAATTTTTAAACATCTTTTTAGTGAAACATTATTTGGGTTTATTCATTTTCTTCAGTATTTGTAGTCCACATTATATCTACTCTAATATTTACTATTTTCTTTTCTACTTCCTTTAGGCCTACTTTCACTTTTCTTCTTCTTTCATAAGGTGAAATATTATACAATTGATTTAAAGTATTTTTATTCTTTAATATATGTACTTTTTTCCAAAAAGTGGTGGCTTAACTTCATTGATATCAAAGGGAAATGTAAAGCAAAACAACCAATTTTCAAATGCAAAAGAAGTATAAATTTAAGAAATATGTTAAATGTTAATGTAAGTGGCATTTTTCCAAAATGCAACGTGTGTGTGTGTGTGTGTGTGTGTGTGTGTGTGTGTGTAGTATATAGATTCTGTGGTGTCTCAGTTACTTTACTCTCATTGCTGGGACAAAATACCCAGTACCCAAATGAAGGAAAGAAAGGTTTATTCAGCTCACAGTTTGTGGAGGTTTCAGTCCATACTCGGCTGGCTCCAAGGAGCCAGTAGGATGAGGCAGAGGGCAGCAGTTCATGGCAGCAGAAGGTAGCAAAATGGAAGAGTAAATGGAAGGAGTAGCAGAACAAGGGCAGCAGAGAGCAAGTCTCCCTCCTCCTTATATTGCCTTTAGGCCATGTGCTATAGGCTGGGTGTAGCACTCACACCTGTAATCCAGCAGTACTCAGACCCTTAATCCCAGGGTTGGATCATGAATCATACACAAATTCCAGAAGCCACCCCATGCACCATGACTGCATGAGGCTTTGGGGGATAACTGGACACAGTCCATACCATATGGTCTGGAAAGAGGCAGTATGCATTGAAAGATGATCACAATTATCAGGGTCTCTGAGAAACAAGCAAAGATTATCACTTTTGAGAAGGTCATTTCTCCTGAGATTAACATCTGAGATCTCTTTGGCTCATCTCTCTTCTACAAATATGACATCTATAGCTCTCGCTTCAGTTTCTGGTATAGTTAGGAAATGTTAGAGCAAGTCTTACATAAAGTCATATTAGGGTTCATTATCATTTACTCCAACCCTTCAAGATGGTGTAAAGAATTCTAAGTCCTTCCAGCAGAGGCTGCAGATCTGACGCCTGGGAAAATGTCCCTCAAAAGCTTGTCAGTGCTTTCTTCCTTCTCAGAAGCCCCAGAATGATGATCTAGCTGCAATGGACGCTTCCTCTCTCCATGCTTCTCCTCTCCATGGCATACAATCAATTTCAATGACAGATTGTCCACAGAAGAGAATACACAACTTAACAACCACTTTGTGTCCCATCATCTAGTTTCAAAATTCTGTATAATTTGTAATTTTTTAATTTTTATCATCCTCAAAATAAAAAATACAAAAAATTCTGTTTTGCTCTAGCAGTTCATGGTTGACTAGCCCATTATACAAAAATACATTTTTCCAAGAATAGAGTAGAATTCACTGAATATTTTGAAGATGGTTTTACAAAGCTTCTCATAAATTAATACCATGAGTGCAAACTTTTCTAATATTCTTTTTCCCACATGCAAACCTATAGCTATGTAAGTGTGAGGTATATCCCTCCAGTATTAAATCTTTCTTACAATTCTTGTACTTCTTAGAGTACATTTATATTGTCACTTCCCTCTCAGTCTGCTACAGATTGCACACTGCTTCATTTTTGTTGTACATATTTCTGGTGGACATGAATTCAAAATGTCCAGTAGTATGAAAACACATTTATTTTCCTTCTTTCTATTAGCTCCTGTGCTCTGTGACCCAGTGTAAATCACCTGTGGTGCATGAAAGCTTTCTATGTTGTTCTTGTTGACCTATTTACCTTAATGAATTTATCAAGCATATATTGCAGGCATGAAGTGTTTCCCAAAGAAGGTAGTTCCTTGGAGATACAAAATAAAATAATCAGAACTCACATAGATTTAAAATGATTTGAAAAACTGCATCACAGTTGAAAGAAAAATTGCTCACTGAGAAAAAGCAATGCAACATACACACAAGCAGTGAAAGCAACATTAGTTTTCCTAAACAATTACAATTGGAGAATAGAGCATATTTTCACTTCAGAGTTTCAATATATCTCACAATTTCTTTCATAAACAAAATTTGAGACAACACTATTTTACAATCTTGTGAAAAATGAGTGTTTGTGTTTCCATTTCATTTTTATCAGTATTGTTTGAAAAGAATTTATTAAGTTTTACAGTTACATTTACTCTCAATCCATGTTGAAATACAGAGCAATAACGGTATTTGAATTTCAATATTATGAAAAATGAGACTTTCTTCTTCACTATTACTAAAACTGTAAATGTTTCTCTAGTCATATGACTCTCCAGAAAGGGAGCAGATTGTTTAGGCTGAAGATGTGAAAGCCAGGTTTTAATTATATCGAAAGGTACGTATCGAAAGCTAACATGTTGAACATTACATATGGACGAAACCAAGAACCTGAAAGTGGATAGAAGCCTGGTTAAAGACCATAAACCTTAAGAAATGAGTTTATTTCCTGAGTTTTCCTTTTGTCTGACACACTTTGGACTGGGGCCAAGAAAATCAACCCAAAAGAGTCATTAAATTAGATGGAAAAAAATGTCTCAAGAGAAGCCATGAGAAAATGGTGTAGCAGCAAGCAGCAGCAAATCAGCCTCTCCAAGATTCAGAATCTAGACACTGGAAAATAACATTCTGAGGGAGAGAAGAACAAGGGAGGTAAATCTCTGGGACCTGGGAAGCATTTGGAAGGAAAACTGGACCTGCAGATAAAGTGAAAAGAGACCTCAGTGCAGGAAAAGGAAGGGCAATCTGCACTTTTTCCCCAGCTCCTGGATCCTGGCTCATGAGAAAGGAATAGGAAATCTACAGACATTCAGTGGAAATGGATGACATTAGAGGGCTTTAAGAAGATGTGCTCCAGTGAAACAAAGCAATGATGCTGACGCTGTGCTTGACAACAGCTGGAGAGTGATTCCAGTTAAAGTTTCTACTGTATCCCCTGGAGAGAGTTCTTGGTTTGATGCCATTCTAGGGAGGAGCCAACTGGACCTGGAACTAAGAGCGCTTGTCGACTGGCTTCATTCCAAGGCCTTCATTATCAAACTACCACAATGACTTGGTGAAAGACAGCCACAGAGTCTCATGGTCAGTGAACCATGGTCAGGCTGGCAAAAAAACATGCAGAATATTATCGGCTGAAAGCGTCAGGCCCTTCTACCATGACCAGAGGCAAGATTCACCCTACATCTCCCTGGATTTGAAAACGCCACAAGCAGCACATTGTGCTAGACCTACTACCAACTTGCTGGTAATTACCTAGCCTAGATCTGGACTCTCACATCCTCTTTTGTCTACCAGGCAGAGCAGAGATACACCATGAACCAGACCCTGTCACAGAACTGTAGGTCCCAAAAGATAAGCACATTATTTTGTTTGCTTCTCAAAACTTTTTTATTTTTCATTTTTTCCTCTTCTCCCTTTTAAATTTTCTCTCCTTAATCATATTTCTCTTACTTTGCTCTGTATAACTAGTACCTTTTTTCTCCCTCTATTTCTTTATCATCAATTTCTTTCCAGACTTTTGTTCTCCCTTTGCCTAATTCTCTACACTTCTTTCTACTCCTAAAAAAGATCTTCTGTACCATCTCCTTTTCCTTCTCATATCATAGAGTTTCTCTTTTTATGTATTTGGTACAGGGTCTACAGGGTCTCACTACACAGATTGGACATCTATTGATCCTTCCTGGTTTTCTGACACCCAAGTGCTGGGACTGCAGACGGGTGCCACCATGCCCAGTGTCAATTGCCATCTCAGCATGATCCAGGTGCAGGGCTAGCACAGCACGCCAGGGATTGAACCCCTGGGCCCTGCACCTGCCTGAGCAGGCACCTTAACCCACTGAGCTCCCTGGCTGGCCCCATATCATAGAATTTAAAGTTTGAAAGATTACCTCTTGCATGACCCAATTCTCAAACCCTAAATCTTTAATAGTATATATGTCAAACTTTGCTAATCTCTACATAATTAACTCTATAAAACTCTTTGATTCTTTTCTATCACTATCTGTTATATTTAGTACATATTAGCTCTAAGTCAACACCAGAATTGCCTTAATGTTTACATCATAATTGATGGCTGCTTCTCTAAGAATAAGAGTGATGCTTAACTGGTTCTTATGCTAGATTAATATCTAATTTATCTTAGGCAATACTACTGTGGCTGCTTCACTTGACATTAACATATTTGTCACTATTTATCTGTAATCCAACATTCAGATTGCCTTGGTGACATTAACAATACTAGAGTACATTGCCAGAGAATTTAATTGCTAGGCTAACTACACTGCATCTTCATCCTGCTTTCAAAAAAATAACCAAGGTGGCTAAATCCTGGGGCTATGGATTATAGTTAGCTATGCCTAAAGTTCATCACTGAAAAACCACTAAAGAGCTCTTTATCCAAGCAGCAAAAGCCTTTAGACTATAAGCATCCGCAAATCTCAACACAAAACAAAACAAATAAAAACCCTAGAAACAGGAAAAAAACACAGCAAAATGCTTTCCAAAATCTCAAAGATTCCTAAAGCCAATCCAGAAGACAATGAGGTGCAAAACAGTACAAGCTGTTTGCCTCAATTACTCAAAATTATGGCAAAAAGATTACAGAACAGCTCAAAGAGATGCTCAGAGAGAAGACATTACTAAACATGTAATAAAATAATAACTAAAAAGATGAAGGAAATCTTACAAGATACTAATACAAAACAATCAGCCAAAAATAATTCAAATCATGAATGAACAGGTTATCAAAGAATCAGGGTACATGAGAAGATTTCAATCAGAAATCCAAGGGATTAAAAGTCATATTGAAAGTATGGGCAGGAGGTATACCAATGTGAGGAAAGAATTTCAAAATTCACAGACAATGGTGCCTTTAAAAACTAACTACTCAGCAGGACCAGGGAGATAGCTTAGTGGAATAAGTGCTCGCATGGCAGGCACAAGGTCTTGAGTTTGATTCCTGGTACCAAAAACTACTAAGACACATTAGAAACACAGAAAATGAAAAACTGATCCAGCAACTGCTAGATAATGCAAAGAATAACTAATTAAGAGAAAAATAAGGCCAGGGAGATAGCTTGGAAGTGTAGCACCTGCCAGGCAAGTACAAGGTCCTTGTTCAATTTCCTTTTTTTTTTGTTTGTTTGTTTGTTGTTGTTGTTGTTGCACCGGGAATTGAACTCAGGATCCTGTGCTTGCCAGGCAAGTGTTTATTCTATTGAGCTGTTTCCCCGGCCCCTCAATTGCCAGTTCCACATAAAAGAAAGAAAAATCAGAAGACAAAACAAATGACCTAAAAAAACCTGCTCATAGAAATAATCACACATGCCTACCAAATATAGGGAACAAAATAAAGATACAAAATAAAGGAGGCATATAGAGCAACAACCATACAGGCCAACAGAGAATCACATTACACTCAAAATTCCAGATGTTCATCACAATGACAAAATCTTAAAAGCTCTTAGAAAAATAAATAAAATACTTACAAATCTTAAAAAAAGTTTACAAAGAAAAACCCATTAGAAGCATAGCAGAATTTTCTACACAAAACTTAAAGGCCATGAATACTTGAAATCAAGTATTTCAAGCCCTAAAATGTAACAATGTCCAACTCAACTTCTGTATCCTGCAAAACTCTCCTTTAAAATTAATGAATATATGAGGTACTTTCACACAATAAGGAGCATGTCAAGAAAATTATGATTATGAAATGAATGTTATAAAAACTTATGAAAGATACTCTAGGAGACAAGATCAATAAGTCCAAAACAAAAGCATATACCAGGTGGGACAAGCAACTACGAGAAAAATGAGGAAAACAACAACAGGAAAATATTTCAATGACAGAAACAAGTCAACAACTCTTAGTAATGACTTTCAATGTGAGCGGTCTCAATTTGAGACTCAGAAAGCACAGATCAGCACATGTTTCAAGAAAGAAAACTTAAGCTGGAGATGTAGCTCAGAAGCACAGCACATGCCTGGAAAGCACAAATCCCTGAGTTAGATTCCTGGTGCCAAAAAGTGCTCCATCACCACCATCTTAGGAGGTTTGCTGAGCTGTGCCCCACTCCAGCATCATCAGGAGAGTCTTGAGATGAAGCTCAGCTACTCATCACTAACACAGAAGCCAGGGTTCATCGGGGACTGTGGGAAACTTACTGAGCATACCCCACAATCCCACTGTTATGGGAGCCTTTCTGACCCATGCCTCACCCATCTACCATCACTGCTGAGCACAGGTAAACACTGGGAGCTTCAAAATGTCAAAATGAAGGAAGAAAAGTCAATCTCAGCTCTCTAGCCCAGCCAGAACAAGTCCAAGAGAGAAGGACGTAGAAGAACTTGAAAGACACACACCTTAAATTTCTGAAATGAAAGCAATTGAAGTGAAGAAACAACTCCTTCAGGCTGTAGAAGAAAGTAAGATACAAATAATCTCTCAGGATAAAAGGAAATGACAACAATCATGAAAGAATTGCTCAGTGTATCTAAAGAAGACAAATAAAAAAAAGAGAGAGACGAGAAAAATGATGGAAAGATTAAATGTGCCATACAGGAAAAAAAAAATAGAATATGTGAAACAGTTTCAAAAATGAATTCCATTGAGGGCTGGGGAGACAGCTAGGTGGTCTAAGCCCCTTCCTGGCAAGCACAAGGACCCAGGTTCAATGCCTGGTACTACATGCTGTGTGGCCCTGAAATTCCATTCACACCATGACATCACTGAAGGTTTGGTGGTGCACACCTATAATCACAGTGCTGTGGAGGCTGAGGCAAAACCACTTCAACAAAACTGAAGATAGATATTTTGGCTTGAAAGACATCATTGCAGTTAGCAAACACAAAAGGAAAGATCTAAAAATAACAAGGAACCAGGAAGTAACAGTTCAACAGGTCCTGAGCCATTCACTATTGGTTGTGCTTCAATGTATAATGACCCAACTAGCTGAAAATAATGTCATGTGGCATATGTCCCTGGAGGCAAGACTCATCCGCTTTGAGAAAAATAGGTTAATAAAATGGCAGTCTTTGCACATACTTCAGTTGAAATGATATCAATGTAGATCCAGTCCCTGGGACATATTTACAGGTGATAGAAATTATAAAATATTTTCCTCTGAAATACTTACACCAAGTAGATTTTATATCTTCTGTGTCCACCCACCTTTCACTCATAAACACCAGGAACTATGACTTCCCTCGCTTAAGACAATACCTCATGAATAAAAATAGGAATGAGACAAATGAGGTACTTGGAAGAAACAGAAAATAAAGAAGACAGAATACTGCATAGGAAAGAGGTATCTGTGAGTGTCCAAAGTATCACCCTTATGTGATTCCTTGTGAACCTTCCTGTTCTCCCTGTTCACTACCTTTTGTTCCTAATTGTCTGGGTTTGCCAAGCCAAGCCAATACCAAAGACCAAAGCAGTCAGCCAGATACTTGTGTGTCTCTGTGTTTTCCAAGTGTTATTATTGCGCTGTCATTCTGCCCTCAGAGAATTAAGTAGTGCACATTAGCCTAAGCCACAAGAACATCCACTCTATGATAAGAGTTTTAACAAAAGAGAATGAGCAGGACACCATCCCAAGGATGGGAGAAGAGAAATGAGGGCTGGGAGAGATCAATTTCCCTCCTTTCTGTTCCCTCCTCTTTCCACCTGTCACATAGAATCTTTCTATCCAGGTCATGACCCTAATCCCTCACCATGATATGAAATTAGAAATTGGAATTATGTTCATATAAGCTGCAAAGCGAGAAACTGGAACTGCATATTTACAGCATGGAGAATTTAAAAATTTTGCAATTACACATAGAAAGCTAAAGAATTAAAACCAGTTTAAATAATGAATTTAAAACTTACTTTACTATATTTAATTATAAATGCATTGTTTTAATTACCAACCAGAATATCAAAATCAAAATCAAGACAAAACCTATATTTTAAATCATTTAAACCTATAAATGATTTAAACATAAAGTTTAAGCCATTTTTCTTATTCTTGGTCAACTTCTGCTAAGTGGAACAGAAGCTGTTATTTTTAGACATAATCTCCTCAATAAAAGTCCCTTTTTAGTGTGAGGAAGTATCTTCTTGTCGACAAATGTACAATGCATAAAATATTAAATATCTTAAAATAGCAAAGTGGTGTGTTCCCGGAGAGAGCAACTCTTTATGCACATGGTACCTCTCAGACCAAAACAGACATGGTCTGTCATCTCTGCAATCTAGGCTGGCATTTAGTCTCCTTGACCTTAACAAAACCATGGAATGTATAAAAAATTATCTATCAATGTTTTCAGTAACAACAACACTTAAAATGCAAAAAAAAAAAAAAATCAAATCCCAACTCTGATTAATTTCTAAAGCCCCATAAATTCAGAGAAAAAGAAATTCTTTAATCAAAACACCATTAGAGAAAATTAACTCAAGCCAAAAGGATAAGCTGTATAAAATATAATTTTAATAAGAAATATTAATAATCATAAGAAACATTTTAAAGATAAAACATCAATTTAGAAGATTGACCTTATTAATCATAAATATCAGATATTTTTGTAATATTAAGGGATGCAATGCTTTAAACAACAAAGTTCCACCATTTAGAGTCCAACCAGGGGCCAGGGAGATGGCTCAGTACAATAAATATCTTCCTGGCAAGCACAAGGGCCTGAGTTCAATCCCCAGTTCCACAAAAAAAAAAAAAAAAAAAAAGAGTCCAACAGAGTAAAATTAAATGTTTAAGAGGCAAAATAATACCTCTGAAAATTTGAGATAGAAGCTAAAATATTGATATTTTACTTTACTTCTTTTCATATAAAAATGGAATCTGCTTTGCTTTTTCATATAAAAATGGTGAATCTGCCTAAATTTTCTATAACCCAAGTACTCCAGGAGACTCAGTGGGAGGACGGCAAATTCCTTCCCAGCCTTGGTGACCCTGGACATAGCAATAACTTGTCTCCAAATGAAACAAAGAGCCTGAAGGATGTGGCCCAGTGACAGAACAACCCTGGGCTCAATCTCTAGTGTCACAGAAAGAAAAAATTCCTCTTGCGAAAAAAGAAATGATGTTAAGAACTAGAAATTCAAGCAAGGATTAATTCATTCATTTGTATGACACTCTTCAAAAATAGTTGCAGTAGTTAGTTTCTTGTCACTATGAACAAAGCTGGCTTCAAGGCAAAAATATCACAATGGATAGCATGATAGAAAAGAACTGCTCAGCACTCGGCACCAAAACACAGAGCACAAAAGAGCTAGAGAGCAATAGTTGAGGGACAAAATGCTCCCCAAGATCACACCTTTGAGCAGTTATTTCAACTAGACTCTGGCTCCTAAGTTTCCATAGCATCACAGCAGGTCATCAAATTATGGCCTCATCAACGGATGAATCCATTAATGAAATTACAGCCTTCCTAGGTCAATCAGATTTTGAAAGTTCCAAATCTACCTGAGTATTGAGTGATATTGCAGCTCTAAACCAACTATGGTAAACACTCAAAAACCATTGTCTCTTGTTTCTTTTGTGTTGTATTCTGTTTCTTCTCTGTTGCAAGCTGCCATGTGTTTTTAGAGATTCTTATCATTTGGATTTGGTTTTCATATGCTTCCTTACCTAAAGGCCTCATTAGGTATACCACAAGCACAGTTGCCCATTCTTGTGTTGTAGGACAAACTACTTAATTACCATAATTGATAATCTGACTGTTACCTCTGAAAACTGAATTTATAATCTTGCTCTGGTTAGTAGTATTTTTCATCAATGTGTTTGATTGTATAGTATTCCTGAGACCACTACAGTTTGTGTAATCTGGTTTCAGCAGTAGCTAAATTCCCTCATTCAATCCGATCATTTGTGGCAGTCATAATCAACCTCCTATTAAGCAAAAAGACACATGAAAAACATTCCCTAGAATATTATCATATGCATTAAAGAAACAGAATTATATCCGGTGGCTAGGATTCAGACAATAGTTAATAATACCCACTCATTCTTTCTCAATGCCTGACACTGATAAATGAAGAAGAAAAGACTGCTTCTTATTATTAGGTTGCATTCTAATCCTGCAGATAATGTTCATTCAACAGGGAATAATTTGACTATGCTATGAATTCAACCAGTAGATGAGATTAGTTTGGGAAGACTAAAAACAATAGCATTCTTCCATAAGGTTCGAGTGACATTAGAATAACATTTACTCAATCATGTGCTCTTTCAATGAAATAGTCCATTAGAACTTTTTTTGCATCTAGTTTGCATCTAATTTTTTAATGCCCACTTAAAAATTCAATGTTTGCAGAAATTAGCACTTGTTGGATCCCACAGAGGCAGAGCTAGGTTATAAGCAGACTATCTAAATTCTATCATGCTTCTCTTGTACTGACAAGAACTACTTTGTCTGTTCTACCTTTCCAAAACTGAGTGCAGTACAGAGTGGACGACAAATGAAACAAAGGTCAAGTCATTAGCCCAGCATAGCTGTTATAGTATTCCAGGGCTTTTGGTAACAGGGTTTTCAATTTTTAAATCACCTGAATTTCCCAGCTTGAGGTTAAATGGTTAGATAACTACTAGACTACACTACTGTGTCACCAGGCAATTAAGGAAGAGACATCCATAAAGAATTCCCTCTTGTGCCTATGTGACTTTATCTTAGATAAAACTATGTCTGGTGATTTAGTCAAACCAGGAAACATAAAATATTCCTTGAAATATCCTTAAGACAGTGGAAATCAAAATCTGAAGTAGCTGCATTTTAGCTTGAAATAGTAAAAAAAAAAAGCCTTGAAGAAATGGAAAGGGAAGAATATAGTCTTCAGTTGACTGCAAGTTGGAATTTTCCCCCAACAGTCATGCGTTCTTGTGTACAACACAGCATATTCAAAATAGTTGTGGGAGAACAGCTGTACTGATCAGACACAGATTTTAAAAGTGGATGAAATAACAGTATTGTGTCATCAAATCTTCAAGCCCTGGGAGCAAATGATAAGACATGCTCTTTTTTCTTTCTGTCTTTTTTTTTTTTTTTTTAATTTTCATTTGCAGGTGCAATCATTTACAACTAAATAGCAGGAATGGCTCTCACACAGGCAGTTAATATGCACTAGAATTTTCCCAGTAACCAGATGGCATGCATTTCATACCAAGCTTGTTGAAATAAGAACTGAAATCATCGCCAATAAGTTGCATGGAAGTTTTCCACAGTTTCCTTAGGTGACCCCATTTAAGATTTTAAATTTTTGAGGTCAGAAGGCTTATAAATATTCATTTCTTGGTGACTCACTTTCAGGGCTGTGGTGGGGTAATTATAGAATAATGCTAGTTAGCCATCAATGAAAATAGTCTGACTTTAGCAAATGTAAAGCTATGTTTTCTCTTTTATTTCTTTTTCAGCCACCTTCCTCTTATTTTCCAATATACCACAAGGAAAAGTAGAGAAGTTAAAAGAGCCATGGAGACAATTCTTTCTTTTTTGTTTTATTTCTTTTCTATTTTCCTCAGTACTAGGGATTAAACGCAGAGCCCTCCCACTTAACTACATTCCAAGCTTCTTTTTACTTTTATTTTGACACACAGTCTCACTAAATTATTTAGATTAAAGGTGAAGTTACAGTACTCTTGCCTCAGCTTCCCAAGTCTTTGGATTGCATTGGTGTGTGCCATCACACCCAGCTCAGATTTTTCTTTGATAGAGATATTGCCTCTGTGAATCCAAAACTTTAGAGAATGTATAAAAATATACAAATTGTGACTTAAATTTTGGAATGTATGCAGCATTGCTGTGACCCAAACAGTATGTACATACTAACGTTCTAGTTTTCCTGGAAGTGATGTCTCTGCCCTACACCCACTGCTAACTGCAAGGGGGCCATGTGATCTGGACCTGCATAATCTGAGCATCTCCTGAGATTACAGCTCAAAACAATCACGTCTCTCACCTCTGTTGGTCAAAGGAGGAAATGTAACTGCTGGATTTTTGTGGAACTTCTTGGCAAGAATTTTTTTTTTTTCATTTAGATTTAAATCTTGGAGAATGCAGACATGGAGATGCTGGTAGACATATTGTAACTATCTAGAGACTTTTTTTAGAATAAAAACAGAGTGGAAAGAAAGCTTCAGAGAAGAGATAGAAAAAGAACAGGGAATGGAGAGTGAAAGAGAGAGGGAGCCTAACACTGCCCTCAGAACTATTTTTAGTAATAAGTAGTAGTGCATCTCATGTGGGTTTAAGTTAGTATGAGCTGAGATTTCTACTTGTTGACACTTTAAGAATCTTAAGTAATAAATGTACAAAATTATATTTGTGCTCTCCTTGATTCTGGAAAAAATAATGATATGTTCCCCGGCACTGATTAAATTCCTGTAAGGGAATGTTTTACTCAACTTTTGGAATAGGTCTCATTTTGCTGGAAACATGAGTCAAAATGCTTTTTCTATCTAAATACACAAGATACGGATGGCTGGCTTTTCCAGTCTCACACTGGGAGACAGGCTGGTGGTGGCACGGAGTGGGCCTGGAATGAGGAAACGCTTTTACCCATGAACTGTTCATTTTTAAAAACATTTATACACAGGGACAATAATGCCATAAACTGTAGTATTGCTGTCTTTTTCCCATACATGAAGTAAAACAAATTTTTTCCCCAAAGAAAAACAGAAAAGAAAGCACTATTTCACACACCATCTAGACTTGAGGTTCCCTCTCTCCTTCGGGGTTTACCTTTCAGCTTCATTTGTTCAAAATGGTCCTGAATAAGTTGATGAGGAATCACCAGGCCTCCTTCTTCCGCTCCTCACAGCGTCTGCCACGGTCTTCCATGCAGTCTTCTCCGTGACTTGTACTTCTAATTTTGGTGAATCTTGCTTCTGTCTTGTTGCAGGTTACAAACTCCTGAAAGCCCAGGCTCTTCTTCCCGACCTCATGTGGTACCATCTTGACTTTTGCAGCATCTCACGCCACCAACCTTGATTCTGTCCTGCAGCTTCCATAGTCACCCTTGCCAGAAGCTTCTCTGACCTCTGTGCTTCCTCTAAGATACTTTCCATCTCTATGTTACGCCTGCTGTCCATGGCTCAGTCTTGGCAGGACAGTTTGAGGGAAAAAATCCAGAAGAGAGGGTGAGATTATCTTAATTTAAATTTCAGTTTATCCATTTAATAGCTAAGTGACCCTAGGCAAGTCACATAATTTCTTTTAGTCTCAATTTCCTTTTTATTTAAACAGAAGTAATAATTAACTAGCAGCACTATGATAAACATCACCAATACAATAAACACAAAATGTCTAGCTCACAGTAAGGACTAAAGTAATGCTAATTTTTGCAAAAAAATTGACATATTTCAGATCCAAACATCTGGAATCTGTGGTAGTATATTATTTCTCTTTAAAAGTTTCTTAATTATAAAATCTTGGCAATTCTCATATTACTTTCTAAATATCGGCTACTCTGAAGTAAGAACAGGTAAATATTGTCTTGAAAGTTGTAATATTGTAGAATGTTTTAAAATTAAAACATTAATACCTGATACTTCACTCTGCCCAAGTCCTGTTAATAGCTGGAAATATAATCTTCTGTTATTTTCTCAGTTCTCACAAAATTCTAGCTACATAAGTTCTCAACATGTTCTACAAATCCACAATGATTATTGCACAGATGCCCTAAGTAATTTCTGCTTCAGGGTTCTGCAGATCCTTCCTCACCATCTGCCATAGATGCACATTTGTATCCCATAAAGTTTGTATTCTGAGAATTCATTCTCAATGTGATGGTAGGAAAAAGTGCCTCATTCAGAGGTCATTACATCATGGAAACTCTCCCTTTATGAATGAAATTACTGCTTTTACAAAAATGCCCACAGGAGGCCACAGAGATGGGTCAGTAGAATAAGTGCTTCCCTGGCAAGCACAAAGGTCTAAGTAAATCCTCGGTTCCACCAAAAAATATACAATAAATAAATAAATAAATAAATAAATAAATAAATATGCCCACGGCAACATATTCATGCCTTCCATCATGCGAGAACACACAGAAGGCACCACTGATGAAGGTTGGGCTCCTACCAATGCTGAATTTATTAGTGCCTTGAACTTGAACTTTCTGGACTCCAGACACATAAGCAAAGTCTCTATTGCCTATAAATTACTCAAGCGAATACATTTTGTTATAAGAGAAGGAATGTGCTAAATCTCTACCCTGTCAACTGGCTGTTCCAAGTCAATATTACTTGTACTACATTTGTACTCTTCTTATATTATTCTCCAAAGGACATCTAAGATATATTGATATTTTTCAACACACTCCTTCAGAAGGACTGAAGATACCAAAAACACATCACAAAGACTAACTGGAGGCTGTCACTAAGATTACTTAGGAAAAAGGTTATCTGTAGGCCCACTGCCACCAGACCTAGCACTTAGGAGGCTATCAAGCAGCTCAACACCTAGCAATGAGAATCTCTAGCTTGGAATTTAGGACCAACTCTCTTTTGACTCAGAATAAAATATAGACCATTCCCTATGCCAATCTGATGCCTCTCTTCTGCAAAAGAAAGTCACTTTCTTTATGTTAAGAGCCTCAGTTATAGCAGTAGTCAACAGGGGAGGTAGTGAAGCTAGAAAGCTGTAGCCTAGTATTCTGAACAGAAAAGTATGCATATAAACAGGCACACACATTCACACATACATATCCACACAAACCCTCACTAACTCTACTATTTTCAGAAACATGAAAAAACAAACCCCTATTTAAGGAAGTAGCAAATCAAGGCTGAAGCAAGCCTTCCAAAATCAATTTGAACTTAACTTAAAAATGTTTGACTGAAAACCTTCAAACTCAACTTTCCAGAAGGGGGTGGGGGGAATTTACGCTAAAATTTAGAAACATCCCAGAATCCCTACAAAGTCAAATTTTTAAACATTTTCAGGTCAAGTCACCACTGTTCATTCATACCTAGTACTTGAAAATATACTTCACACTTGTAACATCAAATACAGCCCAAGAATGGTTGATTCCTAAAGGAAAACCTCTTGACTAAGTGAATCAAGCTCTGTCTCTGTAATTTCTGTTTCTTACAAAAAATATCACCTCTAAGATGGTCAACCATCAACTTAGAAGCAGGTATATAAGAAAGAGAATTCTTGTTTCAAAATCGTCCAGCCTGGTTCTAATCTCAGTTCTGCCATCAATAGCTCTACTATCTTAAACAATTTATATAATCTGTAACACTCAGATTCTTCATCTATAAGAAAGGACAAATAATGCCAGTCTGTGTGAAGGAGAATTAATATATATAATGCGTGGCAGGTTGACTATTTATCATATTTGTTTGATAAGTACTTTTACGGTCCACAGATATTATATCATTATGCACGACTCATATTTATCTCTCATTATTTACTTGTAAACTTCTATTCTGCACAGTGGTACATTTTCCTTGAACTCTCAAAATCTCGGATCTTTTTCTATTATTACTACTAAGTTTATTAGCATATTTAGATATATGTATTAACCATGTTTATCACAGTGTTTGTACTTGTACATGACATATCTTGATTTCTCTTTTTTTCTAATTTTCCTTCTCTCCCTTCAACCCCTCTTTACCTTCTTATTTACAAAGTTTTGTTCCCACTTGATGCATCTGCTAGAATCTGTCCCCTGAGTCTGCCTAAGTGCATTAATCCATCGAACTATTTGTCCCGCCCTCCAATGTTGGGTATTTATGGTTTCTATCATTTTCCTACATGCTGCTACTTTTTTAATGTATACCTACATTAGGTTTACTGAGCAGCTCTATTTTCATGGTTATCATTGCCTTTGTTTTTACTTGGGAGATTATTTCCTTTTTCTTTTCACAGAAATTTAGAATATACAATATTGTAGCAGGACAATCCTACAACATTTCTTTTTCTTGTCTCATGTTTTATTTTATTACATTTTTTGCATAAGCATTTACTTTAAGGAGAGTATAGCAAGAAATGATACGACATTAGAAGCAGAAATCATTTTTTTCTGATTAACTTTATTGAAAATAAATAATTATATAGTATATTAAAAATTATAGACAAATATTGAAACGTGAAAAATATAAGACATACACAGAGTGAATTTTATAGAAATACTTCTGAAATGAATACATAGCATGAGTTAATAATAGATTGCACATTGTAAATAAATTATTCACAAACTTAAATGAATATAACAATAAAAATTGTCCAAACTAAAAATGAGGAATTTACAGATCAGTCATATAATAGTTCACTCTGTCCAAATTCAAGAAACTTATATTCACATAATTAGAATTCTTGAAGTAGAAAGTGGTAGGCAATAAATATTTAAAGATTTAAAATTTCTGAATTTAGTTGAAATTATAGCACCATGTTTCCAAGAAAAAGAAACCTTTTTGCACAAAGAAATTTGAATAAAATCATACAAAAAACTGAAATTGTCCAAAATTTATTGTGAAGAAAAAATAATTAAAGCATATACATAAAAAAAACTATGAAAGAAAAACAATTAAATAGCATTGTAGGCCGGGCGTGGTGGCGCATTCCTGTAATCCCAGCACTCGGGAAGCTGAGGCAGGAGGATTGTTGTGAGTTTGAGACCAGCCTGAGCTACAAAGTGAGCTTAAGGCCAGCCAGAACTGCATAGTAAGACCCTGTCTCAAAAAGACCAAAAAAAAAAAAAAAAAAAAAAAAAAAAAAA
>PVKA01027717.1:0-12050 GCA_004027165.1 Ctenomys sociabilis | reverse complement strand
TTTGCAAACATATCTTTGAAAACTAAAACCAAAACATTTTCCAGTTTTACAAACTCAAAATATTCTAATACCTTCAGATATGGCATATAGAAAATAACAAAGAACATAGTCCAGAAGGGAAAAGAAGTTGCTATGTGGTCCAGGATAAAGAATAAAGAACTCTCAAAATGGTACTTATGCAAGACTATGTAAGATATATTAGATGAACCCACTTAAAAGGTTTTGAAGATTTCTACAAAGCAGTATGAATCTTATGCCAGGATACATACATATTTTTTCATGTCTGTGTATATGCATGTATGTGTGTATGTATAAAAGACAAGGAAGAAGTTATATAACGTCAATGGAAATACACTTTTTAAAGTTTCTAATACTAGGAGAAAGTATCATACCATGTCTCATAAGTAGATTGTAAGATACAGTATAAAGGGTAATAAATGTAAAAAAGACATGAGAAAAAATGTCACAGGACTATCCCAATACAATGCTGTGTAAGGTTAGATTTTTAAATTTCTGTGAAAAAATATTTAAGTCCTTACTCCTATTTTTTCAAATTATTTTCTACTTCATATTCTGTAGGGACTTGAAGGTTAACATATCAATACTTGATGGAAAATACCTGTTCTATGTTTTACCTAAGATGATTGATATTTAGACAGGCAGTTAGGATAAACTGAACTGCATATGTTGCAGGGTAATAATAAGCTTCTCTTCAGGAGTGTTAACAACCTAAGTTTGCAGATCAAAAATTAGAGAAATAGAAGGGCTACAAGGACAGCCAACATTTTGGCCCTAGCCTTTCAAAGTCAGTGAAGACTCAGGACATAGGAGAACCTGTATGGTAACATCTTGTAACTCAGTTGTGCCCCAAAATTTCTGATCAAGGAGATTATGGGACCACAGAGGAAAGGGATCATGATGGAGAGTGTGCCTAAAGAGAGTCATATGGAGAGAAAACATTCTCTCAGGCTTTCACTGACAACAAATTGGTCCAGCAATGGCTATGACTTATCCACATAGCTGACACTGGCAAAGGATCTACAAAGAGTGGTACAGAGTTACAGGACAAATCTGAGGGTACATAACTGACGTTGTCAGATACAAAAGTTACATTTCTCGTTATATAGGTCTTGCTTTATCTTGGTCTTAACCATTCAGCAGAAAAGAATAAAAACAAAGTATATAAAGTAAAGGTATATTAACATGCTGAGCTGTGAAAGGCTCGAGTCAACAAGTTCTGCGGATAACCCACTACTATTGTAGAGTGCTGGACTGTGTTGGGTTATTTTACTGAATTCACGCACCTATAGTATTTGGATGCCAATTAAATACTCATCTCTGACAGGACTAAACAAAAAAGGGGATAAAAGGAAGGACCATTTTGTATTTTTATATACAGAATAGTCAAGATAAATATATAGCTACTCTCAATTCAATGAGTAGAAAGCGTTGTATTAATAGTTTTTGGACAGGATATCCTGTCTGCTTCTTGTATTATGGATAACCACTAAGAAGATAACAATGTATAATGTATTAATTATTGAAACTGTCCTATTAATCAGTTTTGATACTGTCTCATTGCTATTTGTTTCTCAATAAAATAAAAAAGATACAGTATAAATCTTAAAACAAAACTTAAGATTAAATAATACTCAGAAAATTTAATATTAATTAATTAAAAATTGAGTATTTCAAAACAATTCAACTAAGAAAATGTTTTCATAATAGTGAAGAAATACTAAGCTTAACTAGCCAGCAGAAAAGTATTAAACCTAAGTATAAGAAGTAAAATCATATTATTATGCTGAGATGTAAAAGACTCAAGTCAACAACTTCTGACACTGCCAAACATATGGAAAATGCAATACTATTATGGACTACTGGACTAGTTGAGAATATTTTGCTGAATTCATACACCTATAATATTTAACTGACAAAACTAAACAAAAAAGGGATAGAAATGAACACTTTATATCTGTATATTTAAAATAGTTAATATAGATTACAGATATATTTTGTTAATTCAATGAATAGAGACCTTTTCTAATAGTGTTTGTAAATAGAATATCAAGTCTGCATCTTGTACAACAATTAACCCCTAAGAAAATGATATGCAGTATATTAATTATTGAAACTGTCCTACTAATTTGATTTGAAACTGTCTCATTGCTATTTGTTTCTCAATAAAATTATGGAAAAAAGTACTAAGAGTAAAGCATAACAAAAATTCTGGAATGGCAAATATACGACCAGCACTTCTGACAGTTTGGAGGTAAGATATCGCACAAAGTTCTAGTACGTTGTGGACATGGACAGTGTCCATGACTCTTACTAGTGAGCAGGTGTCACATGTGGGACAGAGCTACTGTTATTTCCTTGATATCCACCCTGTAGAGCCAGATAGAATCATGACCCATAGGGTGCAGAAGAAGTCCATTTGTAGGGTGTGCTGACAGAAATATTTTGCTGCCGTATGCAAAAGAATAACTGACTGTTTTTGCATGTCTCTTTTTCTCCTGTGTTTAATTGTTTGCCCTATTTGGTGAGTTCTTTCCATTCTCATTTCACAGAGTTGTGGTCATTTTAATCCCTATCTAGAAAATTTTTTGTACTGAATGTAGGCTTGACTCTGTCATTATGAAATTCTTTAGTTGATCTTAGTTATGGAAGTATTTCACTTATCCATTATATTTGAAAGAGACTTTTGCAGGGTATATCAGTCTGCATTGGAATTTATCTTCTTGCAAGACTTATAGTACTTTGCTCCGTACTCTTCTTGACTTGATGGTTTGTGAAGAGATATCTACCATTATCCTGATTGGTTTTCCTTTAAATGTGATCTGTTTCTTTTCTCTAGAGGTTTTTACTGTACTATTCCTGTGCCGAATTTCTGGGATCTTGATTATTATATGACTGGATGTCATTTCAATTGGGTAGGTGTTTTGGGGAGTTATTTTTTTTCTATATTTTAGGGAAGGGCCTACAGGCTGTTCAGGGTCTCACTTCTAGATTAGACTAATAGTGATTCTCCTGTTTACAACCTCCCAAGTGCTGGGATTACAGGCATGCACCACCATGCTCAGTCTCAATCACCATCTCAGCCCACCCCAGAAGGAGGGCTGGCATGGCGGGCCCAAAGATCAACCCCCAGCACCTTAGCCTGCTTGTAGGAGCTTTAATCTGCTGAGCTATTTGGCTAGCCCTTATTTGGAGTTCTATGTGCTTTGGTTACCTGAATGTCCAATTGTTACCCTATATTTGGGGAGTTTTCTGCTATTGCTTCTGTCCATATTCTTTTTATATCATTTTTATCGACTCATTGATTTGTATTGACTCATTCTTTCTCATTTATGCCTATTAGTCTCTCATTGTTCATCTTTGCATAGTCTTGCAGATGTTGAATTATTTTTTCCTGCCTCCCAGCTGTTTTTAAGATATTTTCTTACCTTTTCACTAGCTGCAATGGTGTCTTCAAGGTCTAAAAGTCTATTTTCATTTTCACTCAAACAGTTTTGTCAGTTTCTGATTGAGGTTTTAATTTCCTGTATATCTCTTTGAATCTGCTTCATGCACTCTATTTCTTTCCTATATTGTTTATTCAAGGATTCCATAGTTTTTCTAGTCTCCTCTACTTTTTTATCAGTGTCTTCTTAGAAACGCTTAGTACTAATTTTATTATAGGTATCATTTCTTTTTTTTAACTTCAGAAATTATTTTTGACCTGATTTCCTCTAAACTTTGTGCAGTTGTTTCTTTACTTCAGATGCTATTATTTCAGAAATTTCAGGTGCTCCTTCCAAATTTTTTCTATGCTATTGTCTCCTGCATTTGTTCTGGGCTGGCTCACAGCCTGAGAATGCATTTTTCTCCTTCTCTTTGTCATTTTGTATAGCACTGTCTTTTGTTCTTGAGTGTAGAGCTTCAATATAGTTACTACCTTAGCATCAGGTCTGGATCCTCAAGTTCAAACTCTTCCAGGTGACTGTGGCTTGGCTCTGGTTGCTGTGCTCCACTTCTTCCAGCTTCAGCCCTCGGGGGTGAACCCTCTGTGCCACTCTGGCAATGTGTTCTGCTCCAGGACCTCTGGATGGGTTTTGCCTCTAGCTGTATAGATTTACAAGACCAAAATCACAGGAGTTTCCAGCATGGTTTTAGTATTACACTCTGCTATCCTCAGTGTAGTTGCTTCTTTCACAGATATCTGCATATAGAGTTAGTCAGGGTGAGAATTCTACCCATTAACTGTTATTTTCAAAAGCCTGATAGAGATTCTTAGGACCATTGCCTTAACTATGCTGTTTAAGTAAATGTATGGTTTTGCCCTTGCCATATTTCCTAACTTTTCTCCTTTCTCTCTTTTCATTGTTTAATTCTTAAGTTCTTGCTTTCCATTTAATTGTGTTCTATCATTAGTTTTTTTGTTTTTTTTTTCTGCTTTTGAGTTTACACACTAAGGCAGGAGATTATTTCTTCTGTTTTACTCTATGGCCTTATGGGTTTATTTGCTTACTTATGCTACTATCATTCCAGAGAATTCAGCAGTGTTGCTTCCCCTATCTCTTTGTCCTCTGAATTTTCCTGCGTGACCTGGAGGTTTAGGGTTGTATTTTGCTTCTGTGGGTTAGCTCTTCTATTTTTATTTTGTTCTGTTTTCTGTGTTAATGCTCAGAAATTTCTTATATGAGTAATCTTTATCACTAGTATTGAGGCTTCCCTAAGAGAAATCTGTTCCTCAGATGTCTTTGGTACTTGACTACTGTTATGGTTACCATCTCAGGCAATCAATGTTGCCATCTAAGGGAGAAAAACATATTACAACAGGTATGACAACCTGGCTATAGTCACACAATTAACAGTAATAGTAGCAGGCTTCCACATGCTCTGTGAAGAGTAAAGCACAAGAGACATGGTGCTTTACATCACAAATCAGTCCTGTTTGGCTTGAGAGAGCCACACTTTTGGAGTCTGTATGTTTCTTCATAGACTTCACTACATGCTGGATTTTGCTTGACATGTTGCCTGCAGTACCACAAAGCCATTTTGTAAAGTCTTATGTTTGAGCTTTGTTTGAGCTATATATTGCCTATTTCAGATTGATTTGGGTACCCAGATGTATGTCTCTCCTTGTTCTACTATTGCGACTTTAACTGATACTTTTCTGTGAAACTCCAAAGTGGCTTCTCTTCTATTCAGCCACATTGAATTTCTAAGGATCTAGAATCTTTATCTTTTGCTATCCATATGTTGCCTAAATTCTTTACATAATGATCTGTCAATGAATGTGTGAATTATGAATGAATAAAGAAATCAGTATCATCACCAACTATTGTAAAAATGTCTTTCAAAAATATTTTATTTTCTTTATACTTACTTTCAAAGCCATGGCTTAAGGTTTCACCATCTTAATGACTTATTGCCCTCTTGAGTATTCTAATCTGAAAATTTCTCACCATTTAAGTTTTGCTCCTATAATTCACTGTTCAATCAAATTTTTAAGACATTATTTTTAATTTATCATTGTATCATGGCTTATAATCCCCTATCTGATTTTATTACAAAATGCCCATTTTAGCACTGAGGGTCCCCTCCTCACTTGATCTTTCCCCATTCTCAGAACTGACTTTCTGTTCTGTGTCTCAGAGTCACCACCCCAGGACAATCTGAGCACACTTGTACCTTCTCATCTGTCAGCCACCAGGAATTTCTCAAGCTTTTAAAACACAAATCTCAGAGACTGGTCATGGTGGCACACACCTGTAAGCCCAGCACTTGGGATCCAGTAAAGAGGAGAAACACTATGAGTCTGATCTGGTAGTGAGACCCTAAACATGCTTCACACCCTTCCTAAAAAGTTAAAAAAAAACCATAAATCTGACCATGCTACTCCTTGACTCTTCTCCCTGAAAAAAATTTAATCTTCTCATTAACTTGTTTATAAAATCAAGCATGTTTTCTTTTTTCTCCTGTCCAATTTGCCTTCTTTATATATTTTTATTTTATATTAATACATGTTTGCACTACATAGTGATTGCATTTAGGACAGATAATAGGAAGTAGGGAGTTTTTTTTTTTTTTTTTTCAAATGGGAAAGACAACAAGAGATGGAGGGAGGGGGTGAGAATGAAGGAAATGGGACTTTTTAAAAAGACATCTTAAAAAAAAATGAAAGAGCTCTTATTCAAATGGGAAGGGGAACAAGATTTGGAGGGAGAAGAGAGGGATGAATAGAAAAGATGAAGAACCTAGGAAGTTTTAAGCATCTTGTGAAAGAAAAATGAACACTGTCTCCTAACATACTCATAAGCTTAAAGATACAAAAATATATTATAAATGTGGCCTTTTGTATCTGTGGCTCACTTTCCATGTTTTACTTGAATCTTATTCTTCAGTCTTATTTCATTAATTGTCAATAGTTCTCCCAACATGCCCTGCTCACATACCTTTCTTTGGATCCCCGGGCTCCCTTCCCCCATTGGAATCTTGCTAGGATATTCCTCCCCATGTTGCTAGAGTACTCAGGGCTTCTTTCATAATATCACAGCAAAGAGTATGCAGTTTCCTCAATGTAGAGTTAACCCTTAACTCTTGTGATAGCTAGTACATGGAACAACTAGTTGTGACTCTTCTCATTGTTAGTATTTATGTCTATGTGCATTCTCCCCTTAAAAAAAGAAAAAAGACCATGTGTTCAAAAACTGTTGGGTCCAGGGTGATGACTCAGTAGAATAAGCGCTTCCCTGGCAAGCGCAAGGGCCTGAGTTCAATCTCCAGTCCCACAAAAAAAAAAAAAAAAAAAAAAAAATTTATGAACCTTCGTACCTTAAGAATATCTGCCTATTTGGTGGCTGGACAGGATATTATGTCAGCTTCTAGTACTACGGTCATCAACTAGGAAAATAATTCTTGAATTTTTGATATAATTCAGGTATAAAAAATAAGATAAGTAAGCAGCTACACTCTTAATTTACTGACAAGAGATATCTGCTAAAATAATATCTGTAAATATAATATCATGTATGCACCTTATACAATACCAAAACATTAT
Organism: Ctenomys sociabilis; assembly: GCA_004027165.1. Lineage (NCBI taxonomy): Eukaryota > Metazoa > Chordata > Mammalia > Rodentia > Ctenomyidae > Ctenomys > Ctenomys sociabilis. The sequence goes on along the minus strand of PVKA01027717.1, from coordinate 5,005 downwards.
GAAAACAGTTTGCAATGTACTAATTTATCAAATCTGTATTGTTAAAGTGTCTTGAAACTGTCTGATTGACATTTGTAGTTCAATAAAATAAAATAAAATAAAATAAAAATAAAAAAGAAGAGTATCTGCCTATTTAACAGCCCCTTAGCCTTTAACTCCAGCGAGTTTGCCCTCACACCTTGGGAATTCTTTTTTGCAGTCCTCCAGGTGTTTTCCTCCTCTTTTTGCTTTCTCATGTCAGTCCAATACTTAGCACTGGTATCAAAACCAAAACTGGGGGGGGGGGGAGTTAAAGGAAGAAAGGTATATTTTGGCATCTAGTTTCAGAGATCTTACTCCAAGATCAGCCAGCTCCAATGTTTTTAGGCCTATTGCAAGACAGAAGCATCTCAGTGAATGGATTTGTGAAGGAAGTGTGCTCCCTACATGGAAGGCAGGAAGCAAAGAAGCAAGGAAGGAGTAGGGCAGGAAGGGGCTGGAGACCAGAGATAGTTCCCAGAGCCACGTCTGCTCTGATCAACTCCCTTCAACAAGGTCCTACTTCATGCTTCCATCATCTCTCAATAACACAATCAAATTATATCAATGGCTGAATCCACTGACAAAGTTAGAAAGCCCATGATTCCCTAACCTTCTGAAAACACAAGCTTTCCTTGGAGCATTTCAAATCTACATCATACTACCTTCCCTGTCTAGGATTTGCTCCCTCATGTCTTCTTCTCTAGGACAGTACATAAACCTGAACATGATTCTGGTTTCAGTGTCTCCAAAATAAAGCTTAGAAAGTGACCCTTTTGGAATCTCAGTGTTTTCTGGTTTAACATGGGATCATAAAAGATTGATTAGTAGTACAAAAAAAGCACTTCCATTCAAAACCCTATAGTAGCCAGACCTTGTTTTTAGGTCAAAGTCTGCTTCTCTATTGGTCTATCTATCTATCTATCTATCTATCTATCTATCTATCTATCTATCTATCTATCATCTATGCAATTATTACTGTGTTTCAGCTTCTACATGTTGACCATTGTCACTGTTTTGAAGATCACAGGACATGGTTTGTATTCTTCCTTGTACTTCTTAGGAAGATGAAACTAACAGTGATGGCCACACAAATATTCACACTCAGGTATTTTCCAATCACTGAGCACATGAATAAATTATCAGAGCATTTAACTTCCTCCTGCAGTCTCAGCAGAGACCTTCCCTTCTGCTCTCCAGAGGAAGTGATGCCACCAGACAGGTGCTCTTTTAATATCTAACTTCCAATCTGTGGGCCCACAGTATGAGACTATGCCTCTTAGGCACAGGACTTAACCTCCTCCTGCCTTATCAGAAATTTCTGCCATCATCTAGCTCTCACATGTATTCCCTAGAAACTTTAAGCACTCACTCTATTGAATTCTTCCCATCAGTAGGAAATGTTGCTTGACTCTGTGTCCTGAACTTCCTGTTTGTAACTCACAAAGATGATGGCTTGGTAAACATTTGTTTACCAACTCTAAATCCTTGTTTTCTGGCAGTTGGTATCCTTTATGGAGCTATCCAGTTGATACTAATCTTCCCTGTTTATGAAGCCTTTGTATGAACATATCACCCTCCATCAGACAATAATATCGTCTCTTCAACCCAGAAGACATCTTTTTTCTTTCTTTGACATTCTTACAAGGCACTATGAAAGTCTCAAAGAGATTAATTCAATGATGATTATAGTGTCCCCATAACCTGATTATTTCTAAAACCTTTACCTTTAAATACTCAAGAGTTTGGGAGATATTTACAGCTAAATCATAACAACATAGCAGCATCCTGTGTGTCGCATGGGACTAATCACGAGGGAAACACACACAAAGCAAAAGCAGATAGAAGAGGAAAGTGAAAAATCTGTAGTATAGTTTAAAATTTCACCATTCTCGTCTCAGTAACTGATTTATTCAAAATGGGCAAAAAGAAGTGATGTGTATATAAATATATGAACAAGTATAAATGAAAATTATCAAGTTAAAATGTATACAACACTATCCACATAATCAATTCACTGTATATTTTTTCAAATATAACTGTACATGGAATATACACTAATAGACTATGTTTTAGGACAAGTAAATAAAACAAACTTTTAAATTAATCTGAAAATTAGAAGCATGAGTTAATTCTTATATATAATAAAGATATTATTGTGAGATTAATAATATAGTGCTGGAAAATCATTCATTGAGAAATAGCATGCTTCTAAATAAATTATTGGTCCAAATATATATCAAACTGAAAATTAGAAAATATTTTGGACTTAATAAAATAGAAAAAAAAAAACTACATATAAAAACTTATGGAAGGGCTGGGGAGATAGCTCAGTAGAATAAATGTTTGCCTGGAAAGTACCTGGTCAATCCCAAGTACTGCAAAAAATTAATTAATTAATTAAAATCTTAAAAATTATGGGATATAATTAAAATAGTGCTCAGAGAAAACTTTATAAAATTGGAACTAGGGAAATGGCTCAGTGGAATAAATGCTTCCCTGGCAAGTACAAGGGTCTGAGTTCAATCCCCAGTTCCACAAAAAAAATAAAAATTATGAAATTGAACACTTACAATTAATAACAAATGTTGCTACTTTGAAAAAACTGGGAAAACAAGAGCAAATTAAACTTAGTGTGATTAAGAAGGAAGGAAAAGAGAATAATACACTAGTGAAATAAGAAATGAAAACAAGGTCTGTTCTTTGGTAAGAGCAATAAAATTAATAAAATGTTAGTCATACTAATCAGAGGTAATGTGAAGACAATAAGAGTAGGCCATGTTTATCCACAAGGATACATGCCAATACCCCCAATAAATGCCTGAAAACAAAGATAGTGTCGTCTGTAATATACTATGTTTTTTCCTAAATATGCATATGTAAAATAATACATAATTTATAAATTAGCAATTGTTTTAATTAATCATTCTTAAGTATATTAGAATGAAGTAAAAACCAGCAATATAATAAAAAAGCATTGTATCTCTTTTGAATAAGCTAAGAAAAATACTAATACTTTAGTATTGCAGTTAAACTGAAACCACAGAGCTACTGAAAAGAGAACTCTGCTGTATCAAAATGAAAGGTAGGATATCAGATAATTTAGCTTTTAAGTAAAGATAATGAAAAGACATTGTAACCTCCTAGTTTTTGATTTGTGCTTCTATTTTTGTTACCAGGGATTTAACTCAGGACTTGAGCCTACCAGGCAGCCACTTACATCACTGAGCTATCTCCCTAGCTTATAAAATATTTTTGTATCAATAAATTTTCAACTTGAAGGATTTTCTTTAACAAAGTAGAAATTGTCAAAGATCAGGCAGGAATACATCAGTAATATATTGAGATGTTGAAGTCATAGTTTAAAATCACCCTCAAAAAAAATCTCTTGGCTTGATTGGTGCATTTTACCAAATTTTTAAAGAAGAAATACTATTTTTATGCAAATGTTTTCAAAAAGTCAAAGGCCAACATTACTCTTGACAGGAAAACAATACATGTTACGACAAAGAATAACAGTCCAGTATTTCTTATAAACACACATGTAAAAATTTGTAATAATATGTTACTAACATAATCCTATATTTTCTAAAACTGTAATATTTAATGACTGTAATGGTTAACTTTTTTAACTAGGTCATGTAGTATACAGACATATAGTCAAGAAATTCTGTGTGTGTCTGAAAGTGTTCCCACAAAAAATTAGCATCTGAATACATGTAGTAACTGGAGGAGACTGCAGTCCTCAGCGTGGGTGAGCAACACCTGATCTAGTGAAGGCCTGAATTGAAGGAGGGTCAAATTCTTTTTCCCTCAGCCTGACTGCTTGAGGTGAGATAAGAACATTCTCCCGGTCTTTTATACCACTGGTCCTTCAGTTCTCAGAAGTATACCATCAGTTTTACAGGAACATTAACTTGCAGATAGAAGGCTTTAGAGACTAGCTTCTGTAACCATATGAAGCAAGTCTTTATGAAAGATCTCTCTCTCTCTCTCTCTCTCTCTCTCTCTCTCTCTGTCCTTCTTTTGTTCTTGTGTGTGTGCATGTGTCTTCTTTCTTCTTTTTCCTTCTTCCTTCTTCTTCTTCTTCTTCTTCTTCTTCTTCTTCCTTCTTCTTCTTCTTCTCCTCCTCCTCCTCCTCCTCCTTCTGCTTCTTCTTCATATATCTATTGGATCTTAGTTAAAGAATCTTAATACAATGAGCATGTAAAATTCAACCCAGGAGCATTGGTTTAATATCTTAAAGCTTATCTAATTGTGTTAGTTGATACATTGTCAACTTGGCTGGAATCAGCCCCGGCAGTTCTCAGTGTAGGGGCTCAGTCCTGGAGGAGGGCAGGGCCCAGCTTCCTATAACCCTGCCCGGTTTCCTGCTGCCCTGCCCCACTTCCATGAAGAAGTCTCAGTCTTCAGAGGAGCTTGACTTTCTCAGCCACGCCATCTTCAAGGAGCTCAGATCTCCATGAACTGCTATTATTTGCCTTGTAGCCAGCAGAGTATGGACTGAACCCTCCAGTAACTGTGAGCTAACTAAACCTTTCCTTCCTTCATTTTGAGTGCCAGGTATTTGTCACACCAACGAGTGAAAAGTAACCAAGACACTAATTCAGTATAGTAAGACAAAAAGGAACAGTATAAGCATAGCAAAGATGAAAAATCCACTTGATACCTATTGAAAATAAATACACACACTAAGGAATATATGCATAAAATAGAATTTAACTTTTTGACTTAGCTTGAAAATGTATAAAAAATATAACCTACAGGTACAATTTTTGTCCGGCGCCGCTCCCGTCCCGCGGAAGAAGACACTTAGACACTCTGAAGCGGGTTCAACAAGCCTTTATGGATCAGGATGCAAGCCTCTACATGCGTCCGCTAGCAGCGGCGTCCAACGTGCAAGCAACAACGGATTTCCTGGTATAGCAGACTATATAGATTTTACAGACCAATCACAATCATACACGTGTTCAGATGTCATTGGTAG
>PVKA01027716.1:0-30144 GCA_004027165.1 Ctenomys sociabilis | reverse complement strand
TGATTTTTTTCCTCTGTTGAATTTTCTATAACTTCTTAGTTATTTTTTTGCACAAAATTTATATGTTTATATCTGGAAATCTGAAAACTAATTTGCACATAGCATCATGTAATATAGCAACCATTGTTGGATTCCTATTACTTTTTTTAGTGAAATCTTGTGTCATGTATAATGCTGTTTTCTTTTATCTCTATTTTGTATTCTTTAAAAATAATAATAAAAGTACAAAATTTTAAAAAAAGGAACTAAAGGAGATTATTGTTGAATGATGTGGAAAGGAGAAGGAAGTGAGATTCAGCTAAGCCCAGAAAGTGCTAATGAGGTTCTGAAAATTAGCATGTCTGATTTTGGTTGCCTGCTTTGATTTCCTGTATCTGGAGCTGTTCTTATTTTTATGCTTCAATAGAAAACCAATGAAAACAGCTGGTGAGGTTATTATTCTATATGTAAAGTTTGTGGAAAAAATGTTAAGATTCAGACATTCTAATCTTTGTTCATTTTATCCTGATATCATTCCTTTCCAAACAAATGACACATGCAGCTATCTTTCAATGCCTGTGTTATGTGATTCTACACATAGAAATTTGTCTAAGGGTAATTTAAGTGTTTTGATCTGTTTTCTCTTGCTATGTGCCTTATGCCACAATTTTTATTTTGAGCAGAGTTTATTGATTTCCTTATTGTTGAGAGATTTGTACATCTCTCCCTTACTTATGAATCTCTCTGCTTCCTTGCTAGCTTCTCTGGAGGTTCTAGCTGTGAATGAAGCTACTTGTATTTCCTTGACTAAGGAAAAGATCTTCCTCTATAGATACTGGTCTTCTTCCAGCAAACCCGCAGCTTTGACAGGGAGGGATATACATGGAGCTATGAAGGAGGAAGTAGACACCCACCTAGCCAGCCTGATTAGCTGAATCAATCCTGGATATCAATGTAGTGGTAGATGTTGCAGCCAGATAGCCCTCACATCCTGCTTATGCAACTCCCTGATTTTGGTTTTCTTCTAGTATGGAGGATTTCATCCAGAGTCTCATATCTGCTAGGTAGGCACTTTATCACTGAACTATGTCCTCATCCCTTTAGAAAATATCTTTGAAAGAGGTTCTTGCCAAGTTGTCCAGCCTAGTATTGGATTTGGGATTCTCCTTTTTTAATAGCCTCCTGAGTAGCTGGAATTACAGGGGTACATACACCTTCACATTTGACTGGAACTACATTTTCTTTTACAATTTTTTTTTGGTATTGTAGTTTAACACAGCTCCTTGTCAATCAGAGGTGATCAGAATTGTTTTGTTTCCTTTGTACTATGATATGAATGTGTTTAGTATGTTCTTTTTCATCACAGGTTTTCTGTGCTTCCTGCTGTAGCCTGAAGTGTAAGCTATTATACATGGATAGAAAAGAAGCTAGAGTGTGTGTAATCTGCCATTCAGTGCTAATGAATGGTAAGTATTAAAACATGTTGATGTCATAGTCATTCAAACAGCAAAAACCATTGTGAAAAAGTTACCTTAAAATACTGAGCTGAATTTGTTATTCAAAGTGGCTTAGCATTTCTAAATTTTTGTGCCTAACTTAATGAAAGAATGCTAAAGCCAGGTAAGTTTTATGAGAGAAATAAAGTTCTCTGGAAATCTGGTCTTACATATCTATTGTTATTTGTGTGAAGTGATTAGGGGGGTGAAGTTGGGATGCTGTTGACCACCTGGTGAAATACTGAAATTGGGCCAAAGTTTCCATTTCCAAAGAAGCTATCTCTTTCTAGCAAACACCTTAATAATTTAGAGAATGTGATCTCTCTCTCTTTTTTAAATCCTGTTATTTGAGATTGAATCCAGAACCTTGTGTATGCTAGGCAAGCACTCTACTGCTGAACTATATCCCTAACCCAGAATGCAAGATTGATCAAATTACAAGAACCTTTTTTCTTTCATTTTCAGAAAAATAAATATAGTAGCTGGGATCAATTAGAAAACTGCATGTTTTACTCTTTATTTCTTTAGTTCTATTTAGATTTGCTACAAGGATAATGGTTTTAAATTTAGTTGCTACATATGTAGTGAAAAAATATGGTCAGATATTTTGTTCATATTTTGTGTGAATGGAAGTGAATTTGAATTTCAAGGGCATTTTAGATAAAAAAAAAAAAATACCAAAACTCCCTTACTGTTCTTGTAAAAATATAAAATAAAATGGATGAGGCTGTATATTATTTTTTTCTCTGAATGTGTCTTTGTATACTTACAAAGTATAGTTGCTAAGACATCAAATGTGAAACCATTGCTGGCTGTGCCTGGATGGTATGCTTCCTCCAGGCTGAAACTTACCTGCTCTGAGGTCCCTCTTGCTCTGTATGTCTGCATTGCTCATAGTGATGTTTTCCTGTTGCTGGCTTATTAACCTATTGCATGTCAGTTAATCTGATCTGTTCTAATCTCCTGTAAACCACCTAATTTCCTCCCATTTCTGAATTCTTGTAATTTTGATCAAATGTGAATCATTTACTCTTAAGGGTTCTTTTTTAGATGGTGGTTGTTTCATTCAGGGGCTCAATTGATTTTTATTCTATTGCTTTTATTTTTGAACACAAATCCACAGACAAGAGGATGCTGTTTAAGTATAATGCCTAATACCTCTTTTATATAATGACATCTTCCAACTTTTTTTTTTTTAACTTGACATAGCTAAAGATGAAAGAAATGGCAGAGGACACATATGGAATACTTTTTGTTAAGCCAAGGAGGCCCTTAACAGGGATCCTAACATAATCTACTTCTGGTTTTTCTAGCGTCTTTCCTCTTGCATGGCTTAGCCTGGTCTTTTTCTGAATATTTAATTTGATGCTTTTCAGTGTTCCCTATCTCTTTCCCCTTTTCCTTTTCTCTTTCTCCCCCTTCCTGCCAGTGCTTTCAAAAGAACACAGCTTTTGTTACTAGCCTCGTCTTGCAGTTTGGAGACAAATACTCAAAATCTTATAGATCATTCTTTGATGCTGAATGAGATTTTTTCAGAAGCTGTTCAAAAATTGAATGGTTTCTATCCCTGAGTGTATAATATTACCTGAACTCAAAGATAAAATTTGCTATCATTCATTTCTATGGCACTTTTCATCCTGTTAACTTTTAAAGACAATAGTAAATATGTCAGTATTTAGTTAGTAAAACTATAGTGTATATAGAATCTTAATGTATTTGTGATCATACAGGTTGATCACATTTATACTGGCACATTTTCATGTTCAAATGAATCCTATGGTTTTGAGACACACTAAAGATGTGAAATGGTTGTTATTGCTGAATGTTTTTCTATATTTTTCTATAAGGTAGTGACTACATAAAGGCAGAATTCATAAAAATACTGATATCTGTTTGCCTGAGCTTTAGGCTTCTGAAATTTTCAGTTGAGGTTTTAATCTCAACTAAGAACCTGAAAGTCTAGGAATAAAACTAAAAATTTTATAATAGAGTTACTATTTTTGCTCCAGAATTTGATTTTTAGTAGAAGTTTATAAAATATATTAACTATTAAAACAAATCAGAAAATTCCTAATAGCCATCTCCATTGCAAATCCTTGAAGTTGATGTTGATTTACTTCTTCTTAAAGAAATATACAATCTCCTCTCAAAAAGCCACAGGCCTTGTTTTTTTAACTCAGACTGATCTCCTCAGTCTGTATCCAAAATGTATTGTAATTTAAAAATACATATCATGTAATTTTTACTTTTTCTAACCAGATAGTTTATTTAGCTAAATGGTCTCCTTCATTGAATAAAATCAACTATCTCCTTAACACCTTCACTAGCTGGAAAAGAGACATAGTATGAGTACTAGTGAAGAAGAGCTACATTATTTATCCAATATTGTGGAGGTCTTGATGTCCATATTTTGTAATCCATTCACATTGATTGTGTCTGTATTTGCTTTAGCTCAAGCCTGGGAGAACATGATGAGTGCCTCAAGCCAGAGCCCTAACCCTAACAATCCTGCTGAATACTGTTCTACTATCCCTCCCTTGCAGCAAGCTCAGGCCTCAGGAGCCCTGAGCTCTCCACCTCCCACTGTGATGGTACCTGTGGGAGTTTTAAAGCACCCTGGAGCAGAAGGTAGGGGATCATGTGCTATTCTCTCTCTTTTTCCTCACCCAGTTCCTCTGAAAAGGTGCTCATGACTTTATAGCACAAGTCTTTAAAATACTGCAGCAAGTCCCTTTGGGTGGTTATTAAAGTGGAAAAATAAGGTGAGAAATGTGTCAAAACTATATTTGGGCAAGTAAAAAATAAAAATTTTGCTGCCTGATATTCCAATTTGGAGGCATTTCTGAAAACATGCCAGTCTCATTTCCAGCTTAAGAATGGAATAATTACACTTGAAACAAGTTAACCGAATTTGCAGTCAGCCTGTAAAATCTTAGCCCCATGCTTACCTTAATTTTCTTTGTAGGAATTTACTAAGTGATGAAAATAAGAGTTTTTCTTCATAATCAGCCCATTCTACTCTTGATTTTACAGAATATTCATTGCCATTTTCTCTTCTAATTTTTAATCTATCCATTATAAAATATTAAATTTTATCTTAGCATATACTTTAAAATCTAGGATTTTAATTCTTTCATATAACAAGTAGGAATTTATGGACTCAACTTATTTAGATTGCTACCTTTTAGATGAAAGGCACTTTGTAAAGTTCAGGGAATAATGAATAGTAAAAATAACAGTCACATACATATTTCCTTAAATGATCTTGTCAGGATTTTTCTCTTGATAACTAAAATCAGTCTTCTTTCATTAATTTTACATCTTTTTATTATTTATACTCCCTTCCTTTTGCTACTGGCCCTCTCCCCCTTTTGAAGATCAAAGATGTCTATTAAGATTATCATACTCTTCTTTATTTTCCCCTCTTTTCAGATTGTCCCTCAATGATACATTTTTGTGAGGTCAGTCATTCTTTCTTTAAGTCTTTATTCTCTTTACTTCATTTGTCGTTTTTGTTGTTCTTCTCTAGTCTCTCTTTGTATTGACGTTTGATTTCCAAGACCGGATTTAAAAAGATCATTTCATCAGACTTAATTTTCCAGCTTTTCTGTGTCCTTTTACTAAAATGCCAATTACTTTTGTACTGCCAGATCAGTCTTTTTTCCTTTTCAGTCGTACTTTAGCTAAAGGTCTGGTTAGTTTGCTACATAACTCTTATCTATCTGTGCTGTCTTCTTTTATTAATAATTTTCATCAACATTCTTCAGAGTATCTCTTGCCCTTTAAAAATACCAAATTACTTTTTCAGATATTTAATTTCTATGGAAACCTCAAGACTTTTTGAGATGTGGATTTCTACTCATGCTGTGAACTTGTTTTCTAGGCATTTGAAGCACTTTCTTTAGCTTCTGCAGGACAGACTATGTGGTCAAGGATTCTTAATATTTTAAAGAAAATTATTTAAAGTCTTTGTATATAAGTTATAGAAAGAAATTGTTTAAGTATATACTTTATTAATATATTTCTAATTGTTAAGGTGTTAAATAATGATTTCCTTGTAATGATTTCCTATCTGGAATTGGTGGCCTTCTCTTCTTTGATACTAGAAATCCTATCAATGTCACATTGATACCTGTTTTATTTTTCTGGCCCCTCAAGTGGCTCAGCCCAGAGAGCAGAGGAGAGTTTGGTTTGCTGATGGGATTTTGCCCAATGGAGAAGTTGCTGATGCAGCCAAATTAACAATGAATGGAACTTCCTCTGCAGGAACCCTGGCTGTGTCACATGACCCAGTCAAGCCAGTGGCTACCAGTCCTTTACCAGCAGAGGTAAGAAAAACTAAAGAGCAAGTAGAACATTGTGGTGTCTTTCTATTGCTTTTTGCTAAATTAAGTGACTGTTGGGTAGAACCCTATAGCTTTTAGATACAATGAAGCAAGCATTTACTGGTGTTCATAGGAGAGTAAAGTAAATGTAGCAAAATCAGATGTTCTTATTTGTAAGTATTTTCAGAAGAAAGATTTTCATGGAGGTTTTTCTCAGATGAGCTCAGGCTATGGCTGTTGCTAGAGGTCAGGCTACAAGAAATTCTGGCCCCTTTGTTGTATTTTTTCCAAACCATGGTCCCCAGGTTCTGTGGTGACCTGTTGAGAAGGATAGGGCAGTAGAAAGGTTGTTAAGGAGCCACTCTTTTTCTTTCTCTTCAACCTAATCATCTTAACTATTTTTTGTTTGACGTGTTATGCTTTCATATAAGATTTTTTAAAATATAATTCCAAAGTTTGAATAAATTAATGAACCATTGACTTAACAAATAAAAGGTTGATATAATTATCTAAAGAAATTAGCTTATACTGTGCTCCTGTTTTCATCTTTGTGGAAGTACCAGCCATAATTTGTAGGTAATGGGAATCTGTTTCTTTATAGCCTCCTTTGATTTGGTTTGGTTTTTTGAGACAGGGTCTTTCTATGAGGCTCAGGCTAATGCTGAAGTCATTATCTAGCCCATAGTTTAGTTGTGTTTTAATTGGCTTGTCTTAGTTTGGTTTTTTGAGATACATCATCTTGCTGTGTAGCTCAGGCTGATGTTGAATTTATGATGTAGCTCGGGCTAGCCTTTAACTTTTAGTTATCCTCCTGTCTCAGCTTCCTACATATTGGGATTACAGGTATGTGCAACCATGTCCAGCAGAGCTGTGTAGAAGACAACAAATACAAAGGACTTTTTGGAGTCAGTGAGAGAACATGGTTACCCAGAACTAAAATTAGAAAGCTTACACAATTGCTTATCAATCCCATGCTAACACAGCTACTAAGAGGGGCTCCACCACTAAATATAGGTTTGTTGTTTAAGAAGACACCTTCTGGGCTGGCCAGATACCTCAGCTGATTAAAGTGCCTGCTTAGGAAGAGTGCAGTGACTAGGGCTCGATCCCCGGTGTGCCATGCCAGCCCTGTCCCTTGCATGCTCTGGGGCAGCGATTGAGTCTGGGCATGGTGGCACATGTCTATAATCCCAGTGCTTAGGAGGCTGAGTACAGGAGAATCACTACTAGTCTGACTTACTAGTGAGATCCTGTAAACCCTGTCCTCAATACAAAAAAAAAAAAAAAAAAAAAAGACACCTTCAAGCAATTGAGATTTGAGAGCTGAACCAAAGTTTCTTCAAAAGCAGAGTGGACTGCATTTAAATTTGATTCTATCTAAATGTTGCTAATATATAAGAGAAGTCTCATTCACCTTTTTCTTTTACTTGTGTTTTTTGCTCCCCTAGAGTATCCACTATTCCAATCTAAGTATTGTAGTACACATCATCTCCAGAATCCATAAATGTGTTGTTGGTTCACTCTGTAATAGTTTAGTACAGTTACTATGACAAACACATTTTATCCATTTGCAATATTCAACAAAGAACTTGTATTTTGATAACACGAAAAAAAATGTTATGTTCTGTTGTATGGAGGAGTGAGTATATTTTGCTGGTTTAAAAGAGTATATACATACAGTTTTCTAACAGTTTTCTTTGTTTCTTTTTACAGCATTATCTTTACTGTACGTTTGCTGGTGGCTGCTAGATTTTAATTTGTTTCCCTGCTTGATAACATTAGTGATTCTGATTTCAGGTTTTCATTTGCTTTGATTTTGTTTTTCCTCATGTAACATTGGTAAAGGATCCAGGAATATAACACGAGAATGGAATAAACATTAACTTTGTGCATTCTTTTTTTTGTCTTTTTGAGACAAGGTCTCACTATGCAGTTCAGGCTGGCCTTAAACTCACTTTGTAGCTCAGGCTAGTCTCGAACTCACAACAATCCTCCTGCTTCAGCCTCCCGAGTGCTGGGATTACAGGCATGCGCCACCACGCCCAGCTTGTGCATTCTTTGGAATTGTTTTTATAACTACAAAGCTCCCTATAGATTTATGCATTGCATTCAAATCAGTGATCTATGTTTGTGTGATTGCTAAATACAATTGTGCATTATAAAAAAAAGTAACATCTTAATTACATTCCTAACTAGAAGTAATGTCTGTTTTTGTATCTTTTTTTTGAGGAACCAGGGATTGAACTCAGACCCTTGTGCTTGCCAATGAAGCGCTTATTCTACTAAGCCATCTCCCCTGCTCCTGTTTTTGTGTCTTTATGCTGTATTTTAATACTTTATATTACTTAGGTTATTTTGCTTTTGTTAAAAATAGCTCAAGTAGAAAAGCTGTCCCATTCATAATAAGACAGTGTACAAAAGTGTAAATATAATGTGTACAGTGAATTGTCTTTTAGACATCTACACTTGTCCTTTTGTTTTTCCATTTCTGTAGAAGGAATCTGTAGTCTTTATTGTAAGGCAGTCTCTTGTGTATTCTCTTGTAGTATCTTCCACGTAAACAGCATACATTTGGAGCACTGGTTTATTATATGTACTATAATTTTTAATAAATTTAATAGGTAGTATAAAAAAAAGAAAGGTTACACATAGCATTAATATGCAGTAAGTCCCTTTCCATTTATTACTGGTTGTTCCCTTAAGTTTGGTGCTCAAGGACATAAGGCTACAAACTCTAATTAAATATATATGTCCATATTTTTATTTTAAATTAAATAAAAGGGTAAAAGTGGAGATAGTTTCCTTTTAAAGACTTGTTTTGGCCTGACATAGGGCACATAACTATAATCCCAGAGCTCTAGGAGGCTGGGGCTGAAGGTTCACAAGTTGGAGCACAGCCTGGGCAACTTCAAGTAGTTTATGGAGAAGCTGTCTCAAAAAAAAAAAAAAAAAAGGCAGATATATATATAACTCAGTGCAAACTCCTGAGTTCAATCCCCGAGTACCAAAGAAGACAGAAGGCTTTGTTTAAGTTTGAGGTTCATAGCAAAATTGAGGGGAAGATAGAAATTCCTCATAAACTTATGGTCCCACCACATGAATATGTTTCACTTTATCAGTATCACTTGCCAAATGGCACATTTGTTAAAACTGATGCACCTTCATTGACACATCATGGTCTCCCAGTATCTGTAATTTATGTTAGGACTGGGTAAAGTCCTTACTCTTGAAATTTTAATAAAATTATTTGTTAACTAATTTTTACTATTTGGGTAGGGTATGGGGATCAAACTCAGGACACTGCACTTACCAGGCAGGTACTTAAGAGACTGACCTACCTCCCCAGCCCTTATTATTAATAATTTGTATGTTTGATAATTTAAAAATGTTACCACTGTATTGTTTGTGGAATTGAAGTTCCATGTGTAAGATCAAATTTATTGATGGATACTATATTTGTGCTCCCTGTACCTTACAGTACAGTACTAAAGACTAGGTAAGTGTTAATGAAAAGAGGTTGAATGGCAAGGGTCTATTTCTGATGAAGTCTTGAGGGCTAGAGAGTGGAGGCATTCTGTTGCCAGAGAGAGGAGTGTGTGTGTGTGTGCGCACGTGCGCATGAGCATGCATGAATATATTTGTGTGTGTGTGTGTTTCTCTTTTTGGTTACCCAAAGTTTTTTTTCCATTTTTTAAAATTATTTGGTTGTTGCAGGTTCTCACTATGCAGCTTGGACCCATGGTATGTAGTGAGAACCTGCAACAACCAAATACATTTAAAAAAAATGTAAAAAATTGCTGTCTTTTTCAATTAAGTTTATTGGTACATTTTAGGTATATATACTGATCCTCCTGCTTTCAGTCTTCTCAGTGTTGGGATTACAGGCATGAGCCACTATGCCTGGACTCTGGCCAGCTCAGTCTCCCTTGAGGTCAAGGCTTCATGGCATGTGGTGTCAGGGATCAAACCCAAGTCCCTGTGTGTGCCTAAGCTTGCCTAAACAGGTGCTTTAGTCCACTGAGCTATCTTGACAGCCCCTGGTTACCCTTTTTATAAAGCCATTAAAATTGGGCAGGGGAGATAGCTCAGTGGCATATGCGTCTGCCTGGCAAACACAAGGTCCAGAGTTCAATCCATGGTACTACCAAAAAAAAAAAAAAAAAGCTTCAAAATTTAATCTGATGTCTTCCATCATGACCATAGATTGTTTCTACCATCTTAAATACCTCATGTTGGGGATTCAATTTTATCATGTAAAACCCTGGAGAGGAACACCCAAACTACATCCAGATGATAACGTATACAGAGCTGAATTTCCTGTTTAGAGAAGAGACATTAAACTGTGTCGTAACTGTCTTCAAATATTCTAAGTCTGCTTTTTGCTGTCTTTTTCAGTTAATTAAGTTTATTGGTACATTTTAGGTATATGTACTGACTGCATTCATTATAAGGAATTTGTGCCCGTACATCATAAAACTGGATTCTTTTTCCCCCATTCAGCACTACCCTGCCTTCTACCCTTTTTCCCCTCCTTATTTACAAAAACTTTATTTCTAGCTTTTCTCATCAAGTTTTTTTTATTTTCTCTTCCTTCCTTTTCCATTTGAACATTAAGTCTGTTTTTATTTGGGGTGCTCTTTTTCCTGTGCTCACAGAGGATAAGAGCCAAAACTGTGCTTCATCTTTCTTTGTGTCTCCACCATGACTTTTTCAAGAGAGTTTCTTTTTTAATACTTAGCTGTTAGTTGGAAAACATGTCAAATGCATAGAAAAGTGGAAGAATAGTGTAGTGAAAATCTATATTTGTATTCACTGTGATCATTTACTTCACCACCATAGTCATAGACATTTTCTTTCCCTTTTCCCTCACTTTCTCCTTTCCTTCCTTTGTTTTCATTTCCTTTGCTCTTTTTCCTCTCCTTTCCTCCATCCCTTTCTCTTGTCCTCTCTCCCTCCCTCCTCCCTTCCAGCCATTTGAGAATTAGTCTCACTTCGCTACTTGGTACTTTAGTGTCTCTTAAGGGAAGGTCATTTTCTTAAATAAAATCAGTGATCACATGAGAAGCAAATATAACATAATTCTGGTGTTTAATGTATAATCCACATTCAAATTTCTTCAGTTTTCTCAAAAAATGTTCTTTGTAGCTTTATATATTACCTGTGTGTGCACATGCACAAATTTCCAATTAAATAAAATTTATTTATTTTTAAAAATCAGGATCCCAACAAGGATTACATTTAAATTTAGTTGTCCTGTTTCTTAGGTTTTCTTTAATCTTGAAGTTTGCCTATTTTTTTTGGTCTTATCATTAATATTTTTGAAATTTCTAGACCATGTTTTGCTTAATATCTCAGTATTTATGTTGTTTTGTCTTATGATTAACTTAAGATTAAAATTTCGGAGCAATAATAATACTGCAGAAGTGGTGTTCATTTCTTAATGGATCATATCAAGAAATAGCAATTTGATGATAGGTTAAGAAGATGTCTACTATGTTTCTCCAATACAAGATTACTTTTCTAATTAGTAATATGAAGAGTCATATGATACTGAATAGCTTGTTCTCCAATAACCTTATAGCTAATGATTTTACTGTTCTTTGACAGTTTTTGCCTGAATCAGGTATAAATATGGAACTTATGTGATGATTAATTCTATTACATTTCTTTCATGTGTCTTTATATGAAGGGTTCCTTCAAATATTTTAAAATAAATTCTCTAGTCAGTGCTATAAGGAAACAAAAGGAGCCGGGCGTGGTGGTGCATGCCTGTAATCCCAGCACTCGGGAGGCTGAGGCAGGCGGATTGTTGTGAGTTCGAGACCAGCCTGAGCTACAAAGTGAGCTTAAGGCCAGCCTGAACTGCATAGTGAGACCTTGTCTCAAAAAGACAAAAAAAAAAAAAAAAAAAAAAAAAAAAAAAAAAAAAAAAAAAAAAAAAAAAAAAAAAAAAAAAAAAGGAACTCGACCAAGTCAATTATTTTATTTCAGTGCTTTTACATTATCTGTGTATTTTAATATTTATTTGGTAAATTGATGAAAAACAAACTATTTAGACTGGAATTTTTTTTCCTCTCTTATTTTGAAGGCTTAGTAAGTGCCTGGCAATTAATAGATGGTTAGTAAGTGGAGTAAATTATTTTTCACAAAAGGTATTTAATTAAATGCCAGATGACCATTTCATTTGATATTAACAGGTAGATTTATTTATTATTAAATATCAGGTTGGAATCAATGATTTCCTATACCAGCCCTTCAAATCAATTAATAATGGTTCATTAATAAAATTTTCCAGGGGCCAGACAAATAGCTCAGTGGATTAAAGCACCTGCTTTGATCCCCTACTTGCCGTGCTGTCCCTGCCCCCAGGGTGCACTGAGAAAGCAATTGAGACTGGCCCTGGTAGCACACCTATAATCCCAGCTCTTTGGAGGCTGAACACAGGAGAATCAGTATGAGTTTGATCTACATAGTGAGACCTTGTAGACCTTTACTAAAATACAAAAAAAAAAAAAAAAAAAATTCCAAATCTCTTTTTATATGATGCCATATTAACCACCGAGGAAAATTTTAGCAAAAACACACTAAAATTTCATAGTCCTAAATTATACTTAGTAGTGATCAAAGTATGAGAAGACATAGACATATTTTTTTAAATAGTTTTAATATTTTTCAGTGCTTTTTTAAGTACTTAAAGAGTATTAACTTCTAGTAGACAGCTTGATATATATATATATAGAATCTGTCCAAAAATATATGTACATGACAGGAAAAGAATTTATATACATATTTTAATACCAAATTTATTTACATATCATGAAATTCATACAAGTTATCTTTGGGTGCTACAATTTCAGGAGGTGATCAATATTGTGGTCATAGGGCCAGGGATTTGGCTCAGCAGCAGAAGCATCTTCCTGGTGAGCAAAAGGTCCCGAGTTTGATTCTCAGTTTAAAAAAAATATCTGCTGCTTGGGTAACCATGTTCATCAAGATGCTGCACATTCATTTTCAGTTTCTTTCCTAAGGGCCAGCAATGTATAGGGGCTTTTCTATGATATATGATATCCTTTAGAGTCCCTCAAACAAGGGTAACACCATCTATTGATCTACACACATATATATTATTTAGAGCTATATGAACTAGGTGAAGACACAAAACTTATCACTGCAGAGGATTCACTTATGTACTTTATCTATCAATACCTGCCCCTCCTCAACCAGGTAACCACTATTCTGACTTGTTACCATAGAGCAGTAGTGGCAAACTTATGGTACACTTTTAATGTTCGTATCATTGGAAGCTTTAAAGATTAGCTATCACTGCTACAGATTTTTTTTTTGGCTATTCTTGAATTTCATATAAATGGAAATATACTATATGATGCTTCAGGTTTAACTTTATAATCTCAGCCTTATATTTACAAAATTTATCCTTGTTGTGTGTACCTCAAAAATTTCTTTTTGAAAGAGTCTTGCTATGTAGTTCAGATGGCCTTGAACTGACTTTGTAGCTCTAGCTAGCCTCAAACTCTTTGTCATTCTCCTACCTCAGCTCCTCAAGTGCTGGTGGTGCACATGCATGCACTACCACACCTGGCAAAAAATTAATGTTTTAATCACTGATGAGTATTCATTGTATGGATATGCTACACTTTATCTTTTATCTGTTGGTGGGACATTAGGATTTTTTCTTTGTTTTATTATGAATAAAGCTGTATGAATATTTTAGTTATCTTGTGCAGTCTTTGAATAAGTATGAATTTCTTCTGGTTGAGTCATGCCTGTAATCTCAGCCCTTGAGGAGGAACTCACTATCAGTTTATGGCCAATCTGACTGCATAGTGAGACCCTGTCTCAAAACAAAAGAAAAGCAAAAGTATGACTTTCAGATTTTCGCTTAAATTCCCATTTACATTACTAACTATATTCTACAAAAAACTTGCATTCCATAATGCTCACTTGGCTGGTTTGATTTTCCTAGGTGGATATTTCTCTGTTCTCTGGGAATATAACTCAGGTTGGAAGTCCTGTTGGTAGTGCAATGAATCTTATTCCTGAAGATGGCCTTCCTCCCATTCTTATCTCCACTGGTGTGAAAGGAGGTATGTAGAATTTGTAGATTTAAGCAAGTCTTACTATATATGCCAAATGTTGCCTTCTGATTAAGAGGAGACAGAGTTTGAGTGATGACCCTCCATTTCTTGTATAGCAAAAAGCATCTATCCCAATGTCATAAAAACAGGTGTTGCTATTACCAGTTACTTGATAGCAGCTGAATGTAGTGGTGCATACTTGTAATCTCAGACCTTGGGCAGTTGAAGGTGGAGGGTTGCTGTGAGTTCAAGGCCAGCCTGGGCTACAAAGTGATTTCAAGGCCAGCCTCAAATACATAGTGATACCCTGTCTCAAAGAAATCAAACAACAAAATAAAACAAGTACTATTTTATAGCGGATGTTTGTATTCTTACTTATGATGTCATTTCATTATTGGAGTGATATGTTATTGCAACGTAAATATATTTTGTTAGAAACTTTTTCAAAAATGTTTCAAAGAACGTGATACTCTGAAGCGCTGCTCACTGTCTTAGAGTTGGCTTACCCTGATTCAATTAGGGAATTCATTTTAGCTTTCCATTTTGAAATAAGACATTCAGAAAGATCCATATAATAAGTACAGTGGATGATTAAATCTCAGTTTTAGTGTAAAAATATTTTTAGCTGTATATTAGGCTTTGGATTTAATCTTTGTTTTATTTTTTGTTGGAACTGGGGATTGAACTCAGGCCCTTGTGCTTGCCAGGGAAGCACTTATTCCACTGAGCCATTTCCCCAGCTCAGATTTAATCTTTAATGCCACAAAAATTATGCATACATACATATATATGATATATACTATGTATATGTATATCTTTTTAAGGAATTCCGTTAGGAGGTACAATTATTATTCAGTCTAAAGAACATTTCACTTTGGTGAAATTTATTGTTGCTATATACAGAACAGCATCCAGTTAGTTCATTTTCAGGAGAAAGCTTTTGATACTCTTTACTACTTTGTCTTAGTCTTTTATCTGATCTCACCTCCAGACTTTCATTTATTTTGTATCCAGTACTATTACCAGTTACCTTTTTAAAAATAGGTATTATCATGTGTTGTTCTGGGCCAGGAAGATAACTCAGTAGAATAAGTGCTTTCCTAGCAAGCACAAGGGCCTGAGTTCAATCCCTGGTTCTGCCAAAAAAAAAAAAAAAAAAAAAAAACAACCCAAAAACAAAGAAACAAATATGTTGTTCTACTTTATGGGTTCATAGATGAATTATTCTATGAACCATGTACTGATGATACTTTGTATTGAGTGTTTTTTTTTAGTGTTTAACAATATTAGTACAAGAGTACAGAATAAAAAAAGAACTCTTTTCCAACTCCATAACATCCTTTTCAGAGGTAAATATTATCACTTTTTTGTGTATATTGAAGTATTTCAAATGTTGGTCTTAGAACATTTGTTATATGTCATTCTTATTATGTGAGGTGGAAACTTTTTGCTTAATAAAGGGTTTGTTTTTAGATTTGCCACAAAGCGCTTGGGGAGAGGGCTATAGAATAAACTTATTATCATCCAAACTGGGCAGAGTCCCTTTTCAGAGTAAAAGACATTATTCTCATGACCCTGGGACAATAGTTAAAAACCAGACCTCTCTTCATTATATCTATAAAATCAAATGCTTATCTTTTTTATTGTGAATTATCAATCCCTTGTCTATCAGATTTTGTTCTCATTTTGTTCCTTTAATCTATTGCCATGTTTCTCTCCTTATAGACTATGCTGTGGAAGAAAAACCATCACAGATATCTGTAATGCAGCAATTAGAAGATGGTGGCCCTGATCCGCTTGTATTTGTTTTAAATGCAAATTTGTTGTCAGTGGTTAAAATTGTAAACTGTAAGTTAGAAATGTACTTGTTTTAATTAAAATGAATTAATTTATAGACTCACAAATAGTAAATAAAAAGCTTTCATATTTATTGTACAGAAATGTTTGTAAGTAAAGCTGAATCTTAATTAAAACCTGGGTCTCGAAGAATTTGATATAGAAAATAGTATGTTCCAGAAGACAGCTGTGTGACTAGCTGAAACTCTTGCCTTTAGTCACTGTGGTGAAATATGTAAGTTCTCCGTAAAGTCACACAACTCTTGATCTGATTTGAGTTAAGTTCTCAAGATGATGATATGCTGAGTTACAACTCACTACCAGAATAACTGAGTCATTCAGGAGGGTCAAACAATGTACATGCTAGGTTTCAATCCCAAAAATGTTAGTTGTAGTACAGATTCTTATTTGAAAGTGAAGTAGATTCCATCTTAATATAGTTGAACTGGGCAGTTCCTATTTAGATTCAAAAGGTAAAAATTGCAAGTGAAAGAAAGAGATCTTTGGGGCTGGGGAGATGGCTCAGTAGAATAAGCACTTCCCTGGCAAGTTCAAGAGCCTGAGTTCAATCCCCGGTTCCACCAAAAAAAAGAAAGAAAGAAGAAAGAGATCTTTTTTGAGTTTTTATATAAAGGTAATATGGAAATCATTTTATTTTAATCCTTTTTATTTCCTTTGAGTCCATTGTTTTAGGGTATAAATAATAAAATTTTCAAGGATTGAACTTTTTTTTTTAAATATGTACAGCTTGTGAAGAAGTAAAAGTAAATAGTCTAGAGAAGCCTGTTTTAAAATCACTTTATAGCAACTTAAAACTAAGTAAAGTCTAGGGCTTGGGATATAGCTCAGTGGCATAAATGCCTACCTATCAAGTGCAAGGTCCTGAGTTTGATACCTGGTACCACAAAAAAAAACAAAAAAAAACAAAAAAAAAAACTCAGAAAAACTTAAGTGAAGTTGTGTTGTTGATCATCTAGAATTTTCTCCAGAAGGGATGACCTAGTATCTTTTAGTCATAGGATAGATTTCATAAAATGTACTTCCTTTAGGATATAACCTGAATCCAAAACTGTAATATTGGTATTGTTGTTATTTCTAATATTACATAAGTAATTATTTCCAATAGTTAAGTTCTATGTTTTGGTATAAAAGTAGAAGACTGGTAATGCTTCTGGTCTATTTAGGTTTTATTTATTTTATTATTAATAGACTGTTGTTTCTTATAATAATTATGCCTCTTAATAGTAAGAGTTTAAATGTATTTTGTGCCGGGCCTGGTGGTGCATGCCTGTAATCCCAGCACTCGGGAGGCTGAGGCAGGAGGATTGTTGTAAGTTCAAGACCAGCCTGAGCTACAAAGTGCGCTTAAGGCCAGCCTGAACTGCATAGTGAGACCCTGTCTCAAAAAAAAAGAAAAAAAAAAAAGTATTTTGTCTCCCATTAATTCATTTACACCCCTTCCAGTTGCTTTTCTAGGTATTGAGAAAAGAGTTAGAGAAATTGACATGCTTTATTTTCTATATAGTTCTTTATTGAATTATACAGACTCAATATTACCTGTTTTATGCCTTGTTATAACATAATTTCTGTACATTTGAGGGTAAGAATTGAGAAAAATACTTAATTTTTCTATGTTATTCCATTTTTAGATGTGAATAGGAAGTGCTGGTGTTTCACAACCAAGGGAATGCATGCAGTGGGCCAGTCTGAGATAGTCATTCTTCTACAGTGTCTACCAGATGAAAAGTGTTTGCCAAAAGACATCTTCAGTCACTTTGTGCAACTTTATCGGGATGCTTTGGCAGGTGGGAATACGTTGTGACTTCTTCTGTATCTCTAGTAGCCAATATAAAATTTTGGATTCATGTACAAAATACTATAATAGTATTAGATCATTAAGCTCTGATAGAAGTGGCATACTAGAAATTGCTATGATTTGAGGAAATTGTATAGTTTAATACTTTACCTGGTGTGGTTCTTTTTATGGGGGGAAGAATCTATGGGGTTTTCAGGGTCTCACTACTAGATCAGACTCAGTGATCTGCCTCTGAAGTGCTGGGATTACAGGCATGCACCATGACACCCAGTCTCAATCGCTGTCTCAGCACACTCTGGGGGTGGGGCTGGCACAGCAGGCCTGGGGACTGAACCCCTAGCCCCTGCACCTGCTTGCTGAGTTATTTGGCCAGTCCACTTGGTATGGTTCTTGTTTTACAAAGGCTGAAATCAAAGTTGTAAGTGAAGCTGGGTGCAGTGGTGTGTGGCTTAATCCCAGCATTCAGGAGGCTGAGGCAGGAGGATTGCCATGAGTTTGAGGCTAGCCTGGGCTGCATAGTGAGACCCTTTCTCAAACAAACAAAAGGTTGTAATTAAATCCATTGAACTTGTTGTAAATATATTCCCATTTGTGTTGATACCTAGCAGAAGGAACATAATCATAACTTAATCATAATTTTTCACTGCTTTATATAATTACAACAAACTGTTTACTTGTTTGTTTGTTTGTTTTTGTGGAACTGGGGATTGAACTCAGGCCCTTGCATTTGCCAGGCAAGCACTTATTCTACTGAGCTATCTCCCTGGCCCCCATAAACACTAACATGTACATTTCAGAAACAAGTGACATAGAAAGTTTTATGATTTCAAAATAAATTGTAAATATTGACTGTAACAATGTAAAAGTAAAGGCATAACTGTTAGAAATTGGAGAAGGCTAAATAGATTAACATGAAGAAATGCTAAAGTTCAGAAAGAAAAAAATATATTTTAAGTATTTTTTTATGTCACAAACCACCTGATTCAGCAGAAAAAGATAAGAAATGATATAATTGAACCAAATTGTCGTTTATGGTGACAGGAAGCCAGTAAATAATATTTGTATTTAATAAATGGGGAATGAAGAGTATAAGTATAGAAAAGTAACAAAATAAATGATGAAAGAGATTGTTTCTGAGAAAAGGGTTTGGAAAGGCTGGTATAGATGATTAAAACACAATACATTTTCCTGTATTATTTGATGTTTCATAAATATATTAAAATAAAGCATTTATATATTCTTAGTATAGTAATTCCCCTTGTGAGATACTATTGCAAAGACATTGTCTAAAATATGAAATTTACTTGTGGACATAATATGTTGGTTGTAGTCTAAATTTAACACAACATTTAGAAGCAATCTAAAAATCTAGCTTTAGGTGAAGAAGTTTAACTATGTTATACTTACTAGATGCATCCACCCTTTTGAGAACTTATTGGGCTTTTGAAATCATGTTCATGAAAACAGTATAATATGGAAAGTGCTTCAGAAAGAAGTACAAGAGTAGCACATAAAATTGTATTTTCATGTGATTATAGCTTATTCATAAAAAACCATATATTTGTGTCTTTGAATGATTTAGTTGTACTCTTCTGTGATAGTGATCACACTGTACCTGCAAAATACATTTTGGTATTTATTGTTGTCAGTTCCAAAATGTATAGGTTGATTTGAAGTCATCTAGACCCTTCCTACAGGCTATATAATACTCTGAAACAGAAATGATTTCCTGAAATTTCCACTTTTCTTCTCAATTTAAATATATTCACATATAAAAACTATAAATATAGAAAAGGCACTGGAGGTACAATTATGTGTACATTCATGTGGGTTTTGAGGGGGTAACAGGGACCAGGGCAAGGGGGGCTCAGGAATATCTTGCTCTGGAGTACATGATTTATTTTGTAAAATCATGTAGAGTGAAGAGCAATTAAAGGAATGTAAGAGGAGTAACAATCTAATTTGCATTTTATAAAGATGACTGTAGAAACAGTCCAAAAAGTGGATCAAATTCTGTGAGTCTGTGGTAGTCAAGAAGCAAATGTAGAGTATTTGTACACAATAATGCAGTTTGATGGTAAAAATAAGCAAACTACTGATATATACAACAGGCATATAGCTCATGGACATTACATGAGCTGAAAAACCATCCTTCCATTTTTCTCTCCCTCCTTTGCTCTTTCCTTCTTTCACATTCCTGGTTTCCTTTCCTTATTTTATTTATTTTTAAGAAGGCATCTCACTGTATTTTCCAAGGTAGTCCTGAGCTCCTTAGGCTAAAGTGATCTTCCTGCCTCAGCCTCAGATTACCTAGGAGTGCAGCTGTGTGCCACCATTCCCTGTTCATATTACTGTAGTCTTTATTGCTGTCATTCATTCTAAGTCACAAATTTAGTGGTTTAACACAACACAGATTTGTTACCTCACAATTGCCATGAATTAGGAGTCTAGGCATGGCATACTTTAGGGTGTCTAAAAGTACTGACAAAATATATGTAGTAGATTTTAACTGAAGCTGAAGATCTGTTTTCCGAGCTCCTTTAGGTTGCTAACAGAACTCACTTTCCTGTAAGTCCCCTTTTTCTTGGGGTCCACTCTTGGCCTTTGAGATTACCTGCAGTTATTTGCCTTTGTGATCTTAGCTGGCTTAGAACATGGATATTTGTGTTCTTCTAGGCTAGCAGAAATATGACTCTTCACTGTGAATCTCCCTCCATCCCTAGATTTTTTTTAACTTAAGACAGACCTATGATCTTGGTATATTCTTTTTTCTGTTTTTTTTGAAAATTAATTTTATTAGTATACTTTAATATTATTAAAGAACATGTTCATCATAGGGTATTAATACCTGTACATAATATATTTGCTTCGTTTTTCCCCATTCCCTCCCCTCTTTCACCTCTTCTTACCCTCCTTTATAAAAGCTTTGTTTCTATTTTTCCTTTTCTTCTCTTTTTTGTTCTCTTCTTCCCTTCCCCCTGCCTCCATCCCTTTTCCCCTTTCCTGCTTGAACATTTTCCCCCTAATTCTCATTATCATCTATTTTGGTCCTTATTTGTGCTTTTGGTTTCTCATATAAGGGAAACAATACAGTATTTAAATATGTGTGTCTATTTTATTTCACTTAAAAGTGTGGTCCCAAGATACATCTTTTACCTAAAAGTGTCTTGAAGTTTATTCTTCTTTATGACAGAGTAGCACTCCATTATATATATAAATATATATATATATATTTTTTTTTAACACATTTTATTTATACATTCATCCAGTGATGGGCATCTGGGCTGTTTCTAAGATTTAGCTATTACAAGTTGCATTGCTATAAAAATGAGTATGCATATATCGCTGTGATATAATGCTTTTAACTCTTTTAGGAAAATAACAAGAAGGGAAATACTTGGATCAAATGGAACCTCTAGTTTTAGATTTTTGAGGAAGCTCCATGCTGATTTCATATTGGTTGTACCAATTTCCACTCCTACCAATTGCAAAAGGTTACTTGTTTTCAGCATTTGTTACTAGTTGATTTCTTGTTACTAGCCATTCTTTAAGGAGTGAGATGGAAGCTCAGTGTTATTTTAGTTTGCATTTCTCAGATGATCAGTTATGTTGCACATATTTTCATATATTTATTTGCTATTTTTACTTCTTCATTTGAGAGATGTGTATTCATCTCAGATGCCCATTATTGGATTGGGTCTTTGAATTTCGGAGGACCTGTTTTTTTGAGTTCTTTATATATTCTAGATATTAATCCTTTGTCTGAAGAACAGCTAGCAAAAATATTTTCCTACACTGAGTTGTTTTCTGATTCGATTAATGGTTTCTTTGCTGTGCAAAAACTTTTATAAGACTGTAGTTGTTGATTCTTTGTAATATAACCTATGCAGCTGTGTTTTTTTTTTTTCATAAAGTCTTTGTCATCAAGAGTTTTACCTATTCTATCTTCCAGCAGATTTAGTGTGTTTATTTTTTTTATTTATTTTTTGTCTTTTTGAGACAGGGTCTCACTATGCATTTCAGGCTGGCCTTAAACTCACTTTGTAGCTCAGGCTGGTCTCAAACTCACAACAATCCTCCTGTCTCAGCCTCCCAAGTGCTGGGATTACAGGCATGCGCCACCACGCTGGGCCTAGTGTGTTTAATATTTAGTTCTTTGATTCATTTTTATTTTAAGTTAGGGCATGGTGATAGATCTGGTCTATCTAGGTTTAATCTTTGGCATGTGGAAAAACCAGTTTTACCAGCTCCATTGATAGAGCCTGTCTTCTTTTTTTGGCCGTACTGGGGATTGAACTGAGGCCTTTGCACTTATTCTACTGAGCCATCTTCCCTGCCCCTCTTCTATTGAAATTTTTTGGCCCCTTTGTCAAAAATAAGAAGGCTAATTGTTCTAGGAATTGTTTTGCATCTTCTATTCTATTCCATGGATTCTAGAGTCTGTTTATTGCCAGAACTATGCTGTTTTTTATCATGGAAACCTTGTAGTATAATTTCAAATTTGGTAGTTGTGATGCCATTTGCCTTGCCTTTATTGCCCAGAATTGGTTTTCTATTGTAGGTATCTTCTGGTTCCAAATGAATTTTAAGATTGTTTTCTCTAGTTCTGTGAGATATGATATTTATATTTTTATTAAGATTCTATATGGGTTTTGGAAGTACAGCAATTTTCATTGTATTGGTTCTGCCTATCCAAGAATAGGGATTATCCTTCCATTTTCTGATATCTTCTTCAACCTTTTTTTTTCCAGAGTATTGTTTTTCAATTCAAAGGTCTTTACTTCCTTTGATAGATTGATTCCTAAGTATTTCATTTTTTTTGATGTTATTGTGAAAGGTAGTGTTTCCCTTTCTCTCTTAGTGAGTTTGTTATTTGCATACAGGTTTGCTATTGATTTTGTGTGGTTTTTCATTTTGTATCCCGCTTCCCAAATTCCCTGTATTTGCAAATTCATTTCTGGAAGCATGCATTATTACTGTGATGCCAACAGCAGAGAAGAATGAATTTATTCATTAAACCTAGAAGTTTTTGGTGAGGTTATTGGGGTCTTGTGTAGAGTATCATGACACAAACTAATAATGATAATTTAACTTCTTCCTTTCTGATCTCCTTTTCTTTCTCTTGTCTTCTTTTTTTTTTTTTTTTTTTTTTTTTTTGCGGAACTGGGGATTGAACTCAGGCCTTTGCACTTGCCAGGGAAGTTCTTATCCTACTGAGCTATCTCTCTGGCCCCTCTCTTGTCTTCTTGTTCTGGCTAAAGTTTCCAGAACTATATTGAATAATAAAGAGTGGTAACACTGAATTCCTTGTCTTGTTCCTGATTTTAGAGTACAGAATTTCAATTTTTGTCCATTTAGTATGGTGTTGGCTGCTGGTTTGTCATAGGTAGCTTTAATCAGATTGAAATAAGGACTATCTGTTCCAATTTTCTTTAGAGTTTCATCAGTAGGGTGTTGTACTTTGTCAAATGCTTTTTCTACATCTATTGAGATTATCATGTGGTTTTTGTCCTTAGCTTTGTTAATGTGTATTATGTGTATTGAGTTTCATATGTTGACCCATCTCTGCCTCTCTGAGATGAATCCTACTTGGTCATGGTGTATAGTCTTCTTGATAATTTGCTGCATTCTGTTTGCCAGCATCTTATTGAGAATGTTTGCATCTATGTTCATTAGGGAGATTGGCCTGTAGTTCTTTTTTTTTGGGTCAGATCCTTCTCTGCTGTTGTTATCAGGGTAATAATGCATGCTTCCAGAAATGAATTTGGGATTTCATTAAAAAAAGAAAATATACTGGCACTCCACTAATAAAAAATAAATAAATAAAATAAATTTCATTAAAGAGCTTGAGAAGGGCTGGCAAGATAGCTCAGCGGTATAGAGCGCCTCTCAGGGATCGTGGTTCAAGCCCCAGCACCACATGCCAGCCCCTCCCCGCAGGGCCGGCTGAGCTCAACCCCACCCCCGCAAACAAAG
The DNA here is from genome assembly GCA_004027165.1 of Ctenomys sociabilis. Taxonomy (NCBI): domain Eukaryota; kingdom Metazoa; phylum Chordata; class Mammalia; order Rodentia; family Ctenomyidae; genus Ctenomys; species Ctenomys sociabilis. Next base: position 6,620 of record PVKA01027716.1, on the reverse strand, counting down.
AATCTGTGATGTGTAGCGAGACACTGTAATAAATAAAAGGAATTAAAAAATAAAAAAAAAATAAAGAGTTTGAGAAGTACTGGTATTAAATCTTCTCTAAACTTCTTGTAGATTTTATCAATGAATCCATCTGGCCTTGGCTTTGCTTTGTTGATAAATTTGTTTTTGGCTTTGCTTTGTTGATAAATTTGTTGATAAATTTGTACTGGGGCTAGAATTCAGGACCTTGCAATTGCCAAGCAGGTTCTTATGCCACTGAGGTATATCCCTTGCCCATGTTAGTAGATTTTTAATCTCATCTTCAATTTCATTGATTGATACTGGTTTATTTAGGATTTTTATATCTTCTCAATTTAAATTAGTAATTCATATATATTTAGGAATATGTCCTTCTGTGTTTTCCATCTTACTAATAGGTTTTCATGTATATGTAGGTGATCTTCTGGATTTTCAGGATCTGTTTTGATCATCCTTTTTATTCCTAATTATATGGGTTTGAGTCTTTCATTTCTTTTTGTTGATAAGGCTGGTTAAAGATTCATCTGTTTTATTTAATCTTTTAAAGAACAAACTCTTAGACTGGGCATGGTGGCACGCCTATAATCCCAGTTCTTGGGAGGCTGTAAACAGGTGCATCACTATTAGAGTTGAGAGTCAGATCTAGTAGTGAGACCTTGAACACTATGTAGACCCTTCCCTAAAATACAAAGAACAAAACAAAACAAAAAAATAAACTCTTTGAGTCATTGATTTTTTTTTTTTTTGTCTCCATTCCATTAATCCCTGTTCTGATCTTTGTAATTTCTTCCCTCCTGTGAGCTTTGTACTTGATTCTTTTTCTAGGAGCTCAACATTAAGTTGTTTATTTGAGCTTACTCTGTTTTCCTAATATGATATATACTGCTATAAATTTTCCTCTTAGAACTGCTTTCATTGTGGCCAATAAGTTCCACTATGTTGTATTGGCATTATCATTTAATTGTAGAGATTGTCTTAATTTCTACTTTGATTTCATTTGTGAGCCATTGGTTATTCATGAGGATGATATTTAATTTCCTGGTGTTTATTAATTTCTTGTGGTTTATTTTGTTATTTATTTCCAGTTTTCATTGCATTGTGATCTGATAATATTCAAGGGTCAATTTCAATTCTTTTTCATTTACTTAAGCATGTTCAATGAGCTAATATGTGATCTGTTTTGGAGAACATCCCATAACAACTGAGAAGAATGTGTATTTGTATTCTAAAATATGGTAGAACATGCTGTAGACATTTGCTAAGTCCATTTTCTTAAAAGATTTGTTTAATTGGTTTTGTTGATTTTTGATTTAGTTGGTCTATTTGTAATAGCAGGGTATTTAGATCCCCAAAAATAATTGTATTAGTGCTCATTTGATTTTTCTTGTCCATTAATATTTGTTTTATGTGGTTGAGTGCACTGGAATTTGTTGCATAAATGTTTATGATTGTTATCTCTTCCTCTTGGACTGTTTCCCTTACAAGGACATAGTGATCTTTTTTAAAAGTCCTTAATCAGTTTTGTCTTGAAACTCACTTTTTGTGCAAATATAAGAGTTACCTCTGTTTTTTTCCAGGTTCCTGTCACAAGTATTATTATGTTCTGTCTTATGACTTTCAATCTGTGAATTTATGTTTGAGCTAAATGTGTTTCTTGTGTATAGAATATTGTTGGATCTTCCTTCTTAATCTATTCTGTGAATTTGTTTCTTTTGATTGGTGAATTGAGACTATATAATTATGTAATTATAATTCCCTGTCATGTTATTTTCCTCTTATTAGCTCTCCTTTTTGCCCTTCTAATTGTTTGTTTTCCCTGGTGGGTTCCCTGTTGGGGTTCATTGAATTGTAGTTCTTGTTATCTTTTTCTAGAATGTTCTTCAGAACATTTTTGAATGCTTATTTGGTGTGCATGAATTTCCTCAGACGTTCTTTGTCATGGAAATATTTCTTCATCATTTTTGATACATGGATCTGGTTAGAGGTTGTTTCTTTTAGGGCTTGAAATACTTTACTCCAAGCTCTCCTTGACTTGGGGGTTTATGTTGAAAAGTCAACTGTGATTCTGATGGACTTTCTGTTATAGGTGACTTGTTTCTTTTCTCTGTGGCTTTTAGTATTTTGCCCTTGTGTGGAATTTCTCTTATTTTAGCTATCATGTGCTTTGGTGTAATTTTTTTCTGATCATGGATAATTGGGGTTATGTTTATCTTACTTACCTGTATGTCAAATTCTTTTTCCATGCTTTAGCAATTTTCTGTCATTACTTCTGTGAGCAGGTTTTTATGTCCTTTGTGCTATCTTCTGATTTTTCATTGATTTCTGTCAATCTTTTTTTAATATTTACTAACTTTATTGGTACAGTTTAGATATACATAATGATCACATTCATCATAGGGAACTTGTACCTGTATATAGTATGTCTCAGTTCCTAGGCTTTTTTTTTCTCTTATTCTCCTCCCCTCCCCTCAACCTCTTCTCCTGTTTTACAAAGTTTTGTTCCCATTTTATCCCCTCCCTCCCAACTATACTTTAAAAAATTTCTTCCTATTTCATAAATCTAATTTACATTTTGTTCTTATTTATACTTTTAGTTTTTCATACCAGAGCAACAATACAATATTTATACCTTATGCTTCTTTGCATAACCTTGTGGCTTTTGGGTTGATTTTTCATGGTCCTTTGTTATTTTTAAGACGGAAGTTTTTTTGATGAACACTAAACATAAACCTATCTGATATTGTGTCCTTACATTGGTTCATTCTGCTGCTATACTTTCAATAAAATTTTTAATTTCTTTTAATTTATATCTGTTTGAATCTGTGTCATAAAATCCAGTTCTTTCATTTTATTTTTTGTTTTGTCCAGTTCTTTTCTATGTTAGGCATTCATAGTTTTCATCACTTTAAGTTCCTCTGTTTTTTTAAAATCTGTGTCTACTCTAGATCTACAGTTTATAATCTCCTTTATTATAGTCATTATTTCTTTAGTTATCTGTGAAATTATTTCTTTTTTCTTTTCTTTTCTTTTCTTTTTTTTTTTTTGTGGAACCGGATTGAACTCAGGCCCTTGTGCTTGCCAGGAAAGTGCTTATTCTACTGAGCCATCTCCCCACACCCCTGTGAAATTATTTCTGATTTGCTTTTTGGGTAGCTTCACTTATTTACTTTATCAATTCATAAAGTTCAGCTGGGTTGTGTTTGATTTCTTCCACTTCAATGCCCCCTGGATTTGCTTTGGGTGATCTGTAGGTCTGAGACTGCATCTTGTTTCTGTATCTTCTCATTTTTTGTTTTTCCAAATTAATTTGTGGTCTGTGTTGATGCATGTAAATTGCTTATGGTATGTAAATTACTAGTTTTGAATCCTCATTAGGAGATGACTGCTTTTCAGATATTTCTTCAAGGTATGATTAACTTTTGCATTTATCCCAATATCCTGCCTCTTCAATTTTTTAGGAATGAAAAGTTGCTGCATATTTGACATAGCACCAAGTTCTTTGGTGCTGGACAACAGTATTATTTATGACCTCCAGACCATCTTGGTATTGGTATACTAAGAAGAACAACCAATCACAACTATGTCACCTTGGTTAAAGTAATAACATTAGCATCACGTATAGTGCAGAAAATGACAAACTATAGTAACTGCTAATTTGTCACCTTAAACTGTGGGTACAAGATTTATAGTTATATAACAAAACCTAAAATCAGAAAATTATATAAAATAAGTATTCCCTTAATAGAAATTTTACCCTCAGGGGAGAAAAATTTAAATGACCTAGTAGGAAAAAAGTGGAGAAATAATAGTAGAGAAAGAGATTAAAAGCAGGACTGGAACATAAGGGAAGATTATCCAAGCTTTGGAAAACTGGTGAAGAAGGCAGGAGTGAGAGAAAGAAAGAAAATGCAAAGACAAGACCTTAATATAACGAAACAAAGAACTATGTTCACCCCCAAAAAATAATCAAGTGAAAAGAAAGAAAAACAAAAACCCAAGAGCAAGGGGGCAGGGATGTTGCTCTATGATTTCAAGCTGGTGGCTATTGTCTGGGATCTACAGTTTTGTGGTAGTGTCCTCAGTTCACGGTGTGTCTCCACTATCTCAGGTAGACAAAGGCAGACAGAGCCCCAATCCATCCCAGATGATCCCTCCCTAAAATGCCACTAGGCCATGCTCCTTCTCCAGGGGACACTTGGACTGGAGTCACCAGCCATCATAATTCACAGAGTCCACTGCTTCATTTTGCTAGCTCATTTCTCTGTGGAGTCCTCTGGCATCACCTGCAGTGGAGGCCTCTAGGATTACCCTCCTTTATTGTGACTGTAGATTTGAGCTTTTTTTCTCATGTTACAAGCTAAGAGTCAGGAGAGTCAGGGAGAAAATGTGGATCACCATCTCCTCTTTTGCATTGAGGTCTTTGTCTTCATTTTTCCTGTGAACTTCAAAGGTTCTTTCTGGGTTCCAGGGATCAACCTTCCTCCTCTTTTTCTTCAGGTTGTTGTAGTCTAGTGTCTATACTTCAAATCTGAGAGACTGACATTCAGCTGCTTACTATTCTGCCATCTTTCTCTATGCGTACACTTAAGAAGCTTGAGTCAGTACTCTGACAGTCTTCCTTTTAACTCAGTAAGGTGATTAGTAACTTAAACATGGCAGTGATATTTTGTTAAATTTATAGTTGCTGTTGTACTTAAGAGTAGAGAATGAAACAAAGCATGAACACTTAATAACCAGAGAATTCTGCCTGCTACCCACTATCTTCATTTTTTCTCAAACCTGACAAATCTTAGCATACTTTATCACTTAATATCTTCACCCACCTTTCTGTTTTGTCAATATTTTATTATACCTTCGTAAAAATTGTTTTTATATCATTTTCAATTATATACTTTATCAATATTAATAAAAATCATCAGTAGTTTAATCAAAATCATTAATTATATTTCCTATCATATTTTTTCCATTCTTATTGTTTTCAGTGTCCTGTGTTTCTGTTTTACTTGCTTCTCTGTTTTTTTGAATTCTTATAATGGATGTCTATGGGCAATAAGTTCTTTTTCTCTGTGTCTGAATTATTTTTCCCTGTGGGGCTGAGGGTCGAACTCAGGGCGTACAAACAAGCCTTGTGTTTACTAGGCAAGTGCTGCATGTATGAGCTATGTTGCTTGTCCCTGAACTTAAAAAAAAAAAAAAATTTCTAGTTGATTATAAATTGGTTGGTTATAAAATTGTAGGTTAATATAGTTAATCCCTCCCTCCCTTTCTCTTATTTCTTCCTTTTACTTCACCTTAGCAAGTACAATACTTTCATAACATCACTGTATTATCTTCTAACAAATGTTACAATCTGGTTGCTTTTGTTTTTGTTGTGTTTTATAGTGCTGGAGCATGGTCTTTTATATGTTAAGCATGCACTGTACTACTACATGTATACTTGGCTCCTGTTTTTAAAAAATAGGTAGTTATATGTCCTTTTGGGGGTAGATTTTTAGGTCTTCTTATCCTTGATTTTTCTGCAAATCTATTAGTAGCTTTTTATTCAGGTTTATTGATGTGTGGTTTATATAGAATAAATTTACCTTTTAAAATTCATAATTCAAATGAAGAGAGGGCAAGGAAAAATGCTAGGAAACATGACAGAGGCAAAATCATACATTTATATGCACAAGATGGTTAAGGCAGTGATCCTGAGAGTCTTCAGCAGGTTTTTGGCCCTAGCCTTTCAAGTTCAGTGAGGACTCAGGACATATGAGAGCCTGTACTATAACATCATGTAGCTCAGTGGTGTCCAAAATTTTCTGATCAAGGAGATTATGGGGCCACAGTGGGAAGTGATCGATGATGTAAAGTGTGACTAAGGAGAGTCACATGGAGAGAAAACATTCTCTCAGGCTTTTACAGAGAGCAAATTGGTCAAAAAATGACTGTGACTCATATACATGGCTGACACTGACAGAGGATTTACAAACTGCGGAATAGAGTTTCAGGCTAAATCCTGAGGGGATTTGACTGACCTTGTCAGATATAAAAGTTACATTTCTTCTTATATAGGTCTTGTTTTATCTTGGTCTTTTTTTGTACTTTTTATTATTATTTTTAAAGAATATAAAATGGTGATAGAAGAGAACAACATAATACAAGATTTCATTAAACAAAGTAATAGGAATCCAACAATGGTTGCTATATTACATGATGCTATGTACAAATTAGTTTTTCAGATTACCAGATATAACCATATAAGTTTTGTTTTTTAAAAAAACAATAGCTAAGAAGTTATAAGAAATTCAAGAGAGAAAAAAAATCAAGATTGTACATATTAACTGCTCCTTTTTTTATATTCATATAATTAGAATTTTCAAAGTGAAAGTAGGCAATAACTATTTAAAGATTTAAAATTTCTGAATTTAGTTCAACTTATAAATACCACATTACCAAGAAAAATGAACCTTTTGCACAAGAAATTTAAATAAAATCATATCAAGATAAACAAAAATGAAATTGTTCAAAACTTATTGTAAAGAAAAAATGATTATAGCATATACATAAAAAATATTAGCTATGGAAGAATAAAATTAAATAGCATCTTATTCCACATTAGA
>PVKA01027715.1:0-30211 GCA_004027165.1 Ctenomys sociabilis | reverse complement strand
TTTTCGATACATTTTCAGGCTTTGTGTGTGTGTGTGTGTGTGTGTGTGTGTGTGTGTGTGTGTGTGTGTGTGTGTGTGTGTGTAACTGGGGACTGAATTCAGGCCCTTGTGCTTGCCAGGGAAGCACTTATTCCACTGAGCCATCGCCCTCTTACAACATTCTTATAAACCTTTCCCACACTTTCAAAAACACTTCTAGTGTTTTCTAAACTCATAAAGCTATATAATTTTAACAACATATGTGTATTGTACAGCACTACAAAATCCCATGATACAGAGAAAAATCCACAATAAATGATTTAGATTAATATTTTTTGAAAATCCGTGAAGCAAGTTCACAAAAGTCGAACCAAAAAATAGTGAGGGACTGCTGTGTAGCCACTTATTGACACTGAAGGGATATGATGTGAAAAGATTAGGTGACCCCAAAACAGCTGAGCCAGGTGCAGGGAGAGGCAGAGGGGTCTGTGCCTCAGGGGAAAGCAGTGAAAACCTAAACAAGAAGACAGACCACAGCAACAGGTAGAGAGGTCGGATGAACAGAAATGCCAACTAGGTCCCAAGTGATGAGCCTAGAGTGGAGCACGCTGCAGTGACAAAGGAGGAGGGCAGCCAGAAGCAGCAGGGCTACAGAGACCCTTTGGCACAGGGGTCCGAGGGCCTCCATCAAGGAGAGGGACATCTATGGGACACCCCTCTCTGCTCAGCAACCAATCACAGAAGGAGAAACAAGCCTAAGGAACAAGAAGCCCTCACCTTGGAACGCTGCACCTGTACCAGACACTTAGCAGGACTGTCCTCGTGCCTACTACCAACCTTCTGACAAACCTGCTAGGTGCAGAAGTGATCAAAATATACAGTGAGAGTTTAATTTTTTTAATTAGCTACAATAAAATATGTTGCCATTAATCTCCTTCAAAATCCTCCACCTTGCCTTTGAATGCACCTACCCCCTCATTCTTGCTACTTCCTGAAGCAGTTCTGGAGGCCCTTGCTCACGAGCGTCTTTCCTCATTGCTGTCATGGCTGTGACAGCCTCAGTGTCTCGGAGAACTTGGAGAAGAGCCAACACGGCAGGGCACCTGGTCCCCAGGAAGCACTGGGGTGAGGACACAGTCACACCTTCGTGTTGGCTGGCACTCAGCAGCAGCATTCACCACAGTATTTTTTTTTTTTCTGAAACCGGGGATTGAACTCAGGCCCTTGCACTTGCCAGGGAAGCACTTATTCCACTGAGCCACTTCCCCGGCCCCTTCACCACAGTATTTTTTTAATCACATATTATAAACAAACTCATGAAAGACACCTTCCAGGGCTGCTCCAGAAAGAATGATGGGATGAGTGTGTCTAAAGCAAGAGGTAGTTTTTGAGGGAAATTTATGGCAATATGCCTTTTACTATAATACTTTTTCTTTTTTTTTTTTCTATCAGGACTCCAACTCATCAATTGCACTTCCCAGGCAGGCACTCAGCCACTGAGCTATATCCCTGGTCCTATAATACATTTTTTTTTTGTTTGTTTTATTTTATTTTTTTAATTTATTTTTTTATTTTATTGAACTACAAATATCAATCAGACTGTTTCAAGACACCTTAACAAGACAGATTCGATAAATTAATACATTGCAAACTGTTTTCATGACGTTTTGGTATCGTACAAGGTGCATACATGATATTATATTTACAGATATTATTTTAGCAGATGTCTCTTATCAGTAAATTAAGAGTGTAAGGGCCAGCAGTATAGCTCAGCGGACTAAGCGCTTGCTTAGGTAAGCGCAGCGACCAGGGTTCGATCACTGCTTCCGCTTGCCGCGCCGGCCCCGCCTTCGGGTGCGCTGAGCCGGAGATGGAGTCTGGGCATGGTGGCGCGCGCCTGCAATCCCAGCACTAGGGAGGCAAAAAGCAGGAGGATCACTGTGAATGTGGGCTGCATAGTGAGACCCTGTGTACAAAAAAAACAAAAGAAAAGAAAAACCTAAAAAAAAAAAAGTGTAGCTGCTTACTTATTTTTTACACCTAAATTATATCAAAAATTCAATAATTATTTTCCTAGTGGATGACCGTAGTACTAGAAGCCGACATAATATCCTGTCCAACCACCGTTGGTGCAGATCTTGCCTCTCATAGGATTATGTAGAAGCACAGCGTTATCTATCCCAACTGTACTGTGTATACACACACACATCATGATTCTTCCTTTCTATACCCCTTCCTTTGTCTACACCTGTCAAAGGAGGGCACTCCATTGTCATTCAACTAACTTAGGTGCTTGAACTCAACAACACAATACAACACAGTCCAGCATTCCACAACAATAGTGAGTTATTCAAAGAAATTGTCGACCATAGCCATTTACAGCTCAGCTTAATATTATGGCCCCACGATGTATAATACATTTTTAATTGAAACATTTATTGTATATATTTCAATCCATCTCATTTATAGATTGTGTCTATTTCATAATTTTTTTAATCTTATTTATTTATTTAGTACAGGGTCTCACTATGCAGCTTGGACTCATAGTGATCCTCCTGTCTCAGCCTCCATAGTGCTGGTATTACAGACGTGTGCCACCACACCTAGGGTTCTGGGGCTGGCACTATATGTGGTACTGGGGATTGAACCTGTGTCTTCACACTTGCTAGGTAGACGTTTAGACCGCCGAGCTATCTCCCCAGCCCCTCATATCTATTTTAGAGACAAGTAGACTGATGTTTGGAGAAGAGGCTGACTTCTCCAGAATCACAGCGTAGTGTGAAATAGAAGCCAGTCAGTGAAACGTGGGCATGAGAAGGAAATCCCTGTGGAAGGAGGAGTGGGTGGAGATGCCACACTCAGGAAAGGCAGAGGGTCAGGGAGAGCCAGACACAAGGGCATGAAGACAAAAGGAGCACTTGTCAGGCACTCAGGCAGGCAGCCCCTGGCTCTGATCCTCAGGCGACATTGGCTATCAGCGCAGAAAGCTGTCATGGAATTAGCTCACCCTGAAATGAAGCTTAATTGTTCTACAGAAGCACTGGCAACTTCCAGCCAAGAGTAAGAAGGGTTTCATCATCAAATGACTGATGAGGGTAAAGATGACTCTGGAAAAGTCATAGAACAAGAGACGAGACAAGGAGACAGGGCCTGAAGGGGAAGATAATTGGGGGGGAGTCTTTTTAATAGGACAAAATTTTCAATTATTCTTCCTTAATTATTCTTTGAAGGAAGGTAAGAAAGAGAGGACCCAAGACATGAATCCCAGAGTAGTTCACACTGAGACGTGCTGTCACATGACTCTATGGGGCCATTCCAGGGGAAGGGGCCACAGTGCCTTCCTCCAGGGCTAGCTACTGCACTGATAGAGATCACAGGGCCCAGGAGTCCGAGAGCTGTGCATTTGAAGTTTTCTGCTTCTTCTACTTACTAACCATGTGGTTCTGAGCAGCTTAATCCATTCCTATAAGCATCCACTTGATTATCTATGAAATGGAGTATCCTTAGTATCTATTGCTATGTAATAAATTACCCCAAAGTTGAATCACTGAATGATTTCAATCAACACTAAATAATGAAATCTCCTCACAGTACTTTTATATTACTAATCTAAGAGCTGGGCAGTTCTCTTAGGCTTGCTCCCCAGGATGCAAGGAGTTGGTTGGGGCCATGGTCATCTGAAGAATGCGGATCCACATCCAAGAGACCTTCCGTGGGCTGCTGGGTAGGGCTGCCACCCTCAGCACACGGCCTCTCCACAACTTCCTCGCAGCATCTCCCAACATGGCGGCTGGCTTCCCCAGCAAGTGGGATCCCACAGAGACAGCTCTGACCCTTTGTGACCTAAGCTGAGAAATCCCAGAGGATGCTTTTGTCTCCCATTTGTTTGAAGAAATCAAAATCAATAAACTTCATTCTTATTCAGGAAAAAGGTAATGAGGCTCCACCTTTTTTTCCTCTCTCTTCTTTCTTTTAAGTAGTGGCAGCAATGGGGACTGAACCCAGGACCTTTATACTGGGCCACATCCCCAACCATTTTTATTTTTTTACTTTGACACTAGATCTTGCTAAACTTCTAACTTACCCAGGCTAGGCTCAAACTCTCGATCCTTTTATCTCAGCCTCCCAGCTGTGTACCACCACTCCTAGCTAGGATCTATATTTTGAAGAGAAGAGTGACGAAGAATTTGTAAGAATGTTTTAAAATCACCACAGGACGAAGCATCACGAGGGTACACTTCAGTGGTAGCGTTTGCCTAGCATGGTGGTCACATGCCTTAGGTTCACTGTTGACATCACTGAAAGCTCTACCAGGTTCACCATCACTGGCCTAGCATATGTGAGGCCCGGGGCTCTGCCCCCAACATTGTAAAAATAAAGTTTAAAAATCTAGAAAAAGAAAACCAACTGGTGCGACCATAAAGATCATAACACTCCAAGTTTTCAAAGACTTTCCAGGCCATTTGAGTAACACCCAGAAGAATAGAGCTAGGCACAAACCAGGGAGGGACTTAGTGGGTGCTGTGGGGCCCCTTGGGCTATCCTTTGGAAGCAAGAGAAGTTTTCCTAGCACAGATGCCTTCCTGGAAGAGTCCTGGAGACCACTGAGGAGTATGTAAAGGAAATGCAAGCTTTTCAATAGTAGAGTAATGTTCTTCCAAACACAGCTATGACTCATTAATGAGTCATGAAGTCAACTAGTGAGTCCTGACCAGGATTTCTACTTAAATGGACTAGAATGGAAAGTATCCAAGCAAATCGCACGCAATGCTCTTTGCAAAAAGCATTTGAGTGATTTGCATTTGCATCTATGTACTTCTGTGAGGTAAGTGCCAGGTTATGATGTCAAATATATTGCATCAAAACTTACCTAATTACTTATTTACTTGCTGTGTGTAGATTCAAAAAGTTTGAAAGCACCTGAACGAAAGCATTGTAGTCAGGACTTGTAAGGGAATAGTTAAATGCAGGATATATAATTTATAGGAATTTTAATAATATTCACCCAAAAAGCCAACTGCAGAGGAGCATAAGAGATCTAGCCACAGGCTGGAGACCCAAGGCATGCAGCTGAGGGCCTGGATCCCACAGCAATGTCCTGTACAAGTCCACCTGGTTCCACCAAAAAAAAAAAAAAAAAAAAAAAGCCTATGACAATTTCTCACGCAAATCTGTGTCAAGGATCCACACCAGGAAGGCCCAAAGGTCAGTGGTGGAAGTAGAAAGTCTGCAGCAGCAGGAGGAAGGATCCGTGGCAGCAGGCTGGGGGATCTGCACTGGAGCCAGGAAGTGACCAGAGCGCCCGCAAAGAGAATCGTGAGCCATTCTCAGCGACAGGAGGACCCAGGCTCCTCCAGCAGTGAGAACAGCTGAGCTCATGTCAGGAAAACCAGAACGGCAAAGCTCCTCGAGCAACAGTGTGCCACTTTCTCCTCCAGTTGTCCTTTATGCTGTTGGCAGCAGGCCTCAGGTAGACCTGCACACCCAAAACCATATTGACTCCATGCAGCTGCTTGTTCCAAACGGACTATTAGTTAATCCAAGTATAAAACGAAAGAAAGGAGCTAGCAAGATGGCTCAGTGGAGTAAGCACTTCCCTGGCAAGCGCAAAGGCCTGAGTTCAATCTCCAGTTCCGCAAAAAAAAAAAAAAAAAAAAAAAAAAAAACATTAAATTTAAAACATGAAAGAAAGGAAGACAAAGGCCACAGACATTTATCAATCAGGACTGGGTAAATTATGCTGCAGTGGCAAATAACCCCCAAACCTCAGTAGCCTGTAGCAGAGCTAATTTCTCCCTCATGCTACAAGTGGTTGAGAATCAGCTGGACTTGGCTAATTTCACAGTTATGCAGCTGCTGGTGCAGAGGGAATCACCTCTCCATGGGCTGCTGTTGGCAACATCAGAGAAGAGCTGCCCGGGGTTTACATTTCTTCCCAGAAGTGCTGCACACACACTTCATTGGCCAGAATAAGTCAAGCATCCGAGCTGCCCATTAATGAGGCAGGAAAATGTACTCTTAGAGAGGAGCAGCAAATCATTAAGAAGAATTATTCAGTCTGTCCCAGAGGTAGGGACAGGGGTAGATCTGAAGAAAGATGCATCACATAAACTGCAGTAAGATATTTGGGGTCTCTCCCAAGAACAATGAAGAGCCATTACAAAGTTGTGAGCAAGGTGATCAGAAGCATTTTGGGGGAAGGGGGTGCCCTCAGTGTGCGGTGTGGTATCAGGAAGGGCAGGCAGGAAACTCACGAGGTCAGCTGCGTGGCTAACCCAGGGATCTTGCTAGAGGTCAATGGCAGGCTGTGGGTGGAGCTCCGTATTTACAATAACAGTGCTGCACGGTGTTAACACAGTTAGTATGTGTGTGTAGAGAAATATATCGACATAGTTACTTTCCATGATTCTACCATGATTGCTTTACAATAGTATTAGATGTAACAATTGAAATTAAAATTACAAGAAGTTTGATGCGTATAATATCCAATAGCCAGGCATGGTGACACACGCCTGTACTCAGAGCATGCTGGGAAGCTGAGGCAGGACATCCAGCTCCAGGACTCTAAAGCCTTGGCCTATTTCCGCCCCTGTCAGCCTCTGTTGTTGTGTGCTCTGCACTGCCACAGCTATGAGCAACTGAGTCAACCTATTTAGAATTATTCAATGCTGTCTTTCACATGGCACGTTGGTCAGCTTTGCATTACTACAGCAAAATACCTGCGATAAACAACTTATAATGAAAAAGTGTTTGTTTTGGCCCAGGTTTCAGAGGACTCCTGGTGAGGCAGAACATGGTAGACAGCACATCAAGGAGCAAAGCTATGTGGCTCATGACAGCCAGGAAGCAAAAGGAGTGAGGAGAGGAAGGGCTGAGGCTCCAAAATCCCCTTCAGAGACATGCCTAATGACCACACTTCCTCCTGCTAGTCCTCACTTCCTAAATTTTACACCACCTCCCAACAGGGCAACAGGCTACAAGGCCAGGCTTTTCATCTATGGGGACATTTAAGGCTGACACTACAGCACTTGGGAACAGCAGTCTGCCCACTATCCCCCAGAAAAGGGGAGTGGAAGAGATGGTGTAGTCAGGTTTCCACTTCTTCATATGGCACCAAAATTCCTGCATCCTTCCTCCCTCCAGATGGCTCCCCAGGGGACTTGCCTATGGGACCTTGTTACGGTTTGTGTCTAGATGTGCCCCCAAAGCCACATGCAGTTTTTGCTGGGGCTTTCTTGGAGATGGCTGTATCCAGAGCATGGAATTGATACACAGTGCAATGCTGCTACTAAGGGTGCTGGAATTAAGGATGTATGATCGCTGGGTCAGTCCACTGATTGGATTGGCACCGCCCTAATCCCAGTAGCCTGCATACAGTATAAGGGACAGGAAGAGGCATGTCTCACTTTCATTTCTAATGTCTTCTGCAGCCATGAACTGTTGCCTCTCTGCCATATGCCACCCTGCCTTAGAGCCAGCTGATAATTGCCTGAAACCTCTACAAACTGTGAGCTAAATAAACCTTTCCTCCTTTACCTTTGGGCATTGAATGTTTTATCTCAGCAATGATGGAAAAGTAACTAAAACAGATCTACTGGCCCACCACAGACCCCAGGAAGATGCACACAGTCAAGCAAGATGTGTGACAAACTGCGGCTCCTGCATGGAAAAGAAAAACTGTGTCAGTGTGCACAAATGAGCATATCTCTTTATTTGAGCTGAACATTTGATTTCTTCTGTATGTAGCATGTGTTTCATTATACAGGAAGCTGGTTCTGTTAAAAATGAGGCTCTGGAACGCTCCGCCTGTGAGTGCAGTTCTGTGAAAGGAGCTTCAGAACTGTGTTCCTGAACACAACCTCGTAAAAGTAGCGATCCGCATACATATGTATATACATGCATAAGTACGAGGCGACAAATGATAAATATAGACAAAGAGGACTTGGAAATCATATGGTTGGTTAGAGGAGCTGAGAAGCAGCACAGCAAATACAGCCCAGATCATGGGGCTGGGTTTCTACCCTAGCTTCACCTTTTGCTCATGAGAGGGCAATTAGGCAAAGAAATCACGCACACACACACACACACACACACACACCCTTCTAAACAAAGCAGTTCATTCCTGAGAACAAGATGTACAAATCCACAATCAGAGTTTGTTTGTTTCATGTTTCCTGCATGTCTGCCTCAAAGAAAAGTGTCAGAAAACCATCGCAGAAAGGGTAGAAAAGCTGCCCACCAGACAGAACCACACAGCCCGAGTGACAACCCCTTTGAGAAATGAAAGGTGTCAAGAAGTTGGACAGAATGAACCTGATCCCCCATTATTTTTTCAAATAAATGGGGTCCAGTTTGCTTCTACTATAATCCAGGCATAACATTTATATGAGAACATAAAATACTACACAGCTGTAAGTAAAACAATATGGGCATTCCTGAAGAACAGTGGTGCCTCTTGCCAGGGAGACTATATTTTGACCAAATAAAAGATGACCTAAATTTGACTCAGTGGGATGGGATTTACTACATGATTGCTTCTTGAAAATAATGGGTTAGAGACAGGAGGATTTTGTAGGGATAGAAAGATGCGGACAATGGAAAATGATACACACACACACACACACGCAAAGGTGGAAAGTTATGTGCCTATGACAAGGCTTGATAGCTCAGTCTGCACACAGAATAAAAAGACATTTAATTTTAAGTGTGTAGTGTGTCCCTCCCAAGTAAAACCTTACTTTGGACCAGACATTCATATCACCAAATCCCTCATTTACAAACATCAAACAGTTCAAAGAAGGGAGTCTTCAGATGTAACGCAGAATGCATAAAAATCGTTTTATACTCTCTAGCCTCCAATGGTTTTTTGCATTCCTCTGTTCCCTCTTTCATTCATATGTATGATTACTTGACAAATATGTGCTTGACTTAATATGTAACAGACTGTCTGGTAGGACAGAGAATACTCCTGGGCCTGAGGGAGTCTACAGTCATGGGGAAGGAACCAAGCAAAAGGCTCCCTCCATCCCGGGTAAGAAGGACCAAGGTGGGAGAGAACTCTACACACGGACCACCATGTGTATCACTGTGGAGCTAGCAGGAGAAGTCCTAAGGAGGATACTATGTATAACAGAGGGACCAAATTTGGTATTAGTGGAGCTGTGTTCTACAAATGGAGGAGGAAACCTGAGAAACTGGAAAAGAGCAAGAGGCAACTTATCATCTATACTATGAGCAGGAACATTTGTGTCTCTTGTCCACATACTGCAACATTTGAGCAATGCACACACTGTACCCAGATGCCTTGGTTTGAATCAGGTAGCAGAAATCTGAAATAAAAACAATGCAAACAGGTAGAAATGTGTTCTCTATCCCTAATAAGACCAGGCTTGAGCAATCCAAAGCTATATAGGGCCATGAGCTCAAGGACCCATATTCTTACTCTTCTTTTGCTGCTCTATGGTTCCTAGGAGCTGTACCTGGCCCTGCAATCCACAGAGGAGCACCATCTCTCAAGTCCAGAAGGTAGGAAGGGTGAGCCCAATGGGGAGAACACAGCCCTCCCTTCCAACAGGTGGGGCACACTGCACTGCTCCCTGAAGACTGCCGGCCACGACTTCACATACAACCACAGAGGGCTCCCAGGCAGCTGGAAATGTGGTCTTCATGCAGGACAGCCATAGAACAGCTGCAGATCTGTATAACAGAGAAGCAAGGGAAATGGATCTGAGGAACAAAGCAGCCCTGTCCGCAATCATGTGAGGCCCCCTTTCCCTCTGGTATTGCAGTCACATAGTTGTTTTTACTGTGATGCTGGGAATGGAACCCATAACTTGTGCATGTGAAGCACACCCTCTAGGCTGGAGCTACACACCAGCCCCACTTCTAAAGAGCTCTCCAGAAAACCACTCCAATAAATATCCATTTGACATGCACATAAATATAATACAATTAATCACAAATTCTCCAAAAGAAAATGTTAAAGATGAATGCTGTAATGCCGTATAGTGCACAAGTCTGTGAAGAAACCCCTGGCTGTGACTCACAGGTTGGACAGACTCTTAGTATAGGTATTGTTAACAAAAGAAGGGCTCTAAGGCTGGGCAGCAATAATGCAGCCTGGGCAGAAGCAGCCCTCCACTGCCCGCCACCACCACTTGCCCCTCTACAGACTTCCTTCCCTCCTCTTCTCCATTGAGTCAAAACCTGGTCCAGTGCATTGCCTGGCAATGACAGCAGCAGGAACACATCCTGGAATAGACAGGCATCGCCGCAGGGAACTAAAGACCTAACCGTCCCCAGGCTTTAGGACTCACGAACCACACAATCTTAAGCGAGCTGTTGTTAACCTCTTTGTGCATTAGTTTCCCTCTTATCAAATGAAGATGGAAAGCACTTGTCCCGTCCCATCCCAGAGCTTGCAGAGGGAAGCAGCCCAGTGAAGTACCTGTACATTCACTCCCCGCTGCTGTGTAGTAAATCACCACAAACTTTGCAGCTCCACCGCACAAGACCTCATCATTTCGGTGGGTCAGAAGTCTGGACACAGAGTGACCAGATTCTCCGCACGGATCTCGCTGGACTGAAATCCAGGTGCCAGCTGGGCTGCATTCTCAGTGGAGGGCCCGGGTCCTCTTCCAAGCTCACAGGTTGTTGGCGGAACTCTCTTCTTCACAAGTAAACCAGCCATGCAGTCCCCATAGATGGCTCACCACACGAGAGGTGCTTCTGAACCAGCCGGGGTACATGGGTCTCTCCAGACGGACAGAACCCAGCTACTGACAGGCTTATGCCATTATACCTAGTCTCTCCATAGCCTCCCTATCTTAATGTCAACTGATTTAAGACATGGTGGCGCATGCCTGTAATCCGAGCACTTGGGAGGCTGAGGCAGGAGGATTGCTGTGAGTTCAAGACCAGCCTGAGCTACAAAGTGAGCTTAAGGCCAGCCTGAACTGCATAGTGAGACCCTGTCTCAAAAAGACAAAAAAAAAAAAAAAAAAATTACAACTGGGGGGAGAAAAGAAACCTTCACAGCAGTGCCTACATTCACAGTTGACTGAGGAGCCAGGTGCACACATCAAGGGCTGGACTCTGGGTGGGCTATCTTAGACACTGTCCCCCGGCACTTAAAGCATTCCCGAGTGAATAACCCACTCACCCTCTCCCAGGGGCATCTGAGTCTCATTGCATTAATATGATTTGTAGTAATCATGCATCTTGTCGCGCTGTGCTCCTAAGCGTTCCACACAGGCCTTCCTGCGCTTCCCAGGCTGGCATCACACATTCCACATACCTGACACTTTTTTCTACCTTGCTGCATGATTTTATTTTCATATCTCACGTCTGGTTTTCCCCAGATGTAACACAGCCCCTCAATCACGCCTGTTCCCTCTGTTTACAGCAACTGTGTTCCAAGCACCATTCCTCCTTCGTCTTCTGTTTAAATGAGTTGGGATAACTGGCGTTGCTACCTGGATTCACTCCCTTCTGCTGGCATAGTCCCCATTCATGAGAAACACAATATGGCCTCATGGCAAGTGCAGGGACTCTAGAGTCAGGTAAATATAGCTTCAGATTTTCTCTGTATATACTTTCTAACTGAATATGACATCGCCCGTCTGACTCCTGGCTTCTCCTGTCCACTTGGAGCAAAGCTTACCGCACAGGACTGTTATGAAAAATTAAGTAACATACCGGTTCTGAGAAGTAAATGGCGAAAGAATCATCGATAGAGCAGGTGGTAATGCCGTGCCCTCTCTCTCTCTTCTGCATCTGCCACCCCATATCATACCACCCTTCCTTTCTCTTTGCCTCCTTTCCCCTCCTTCCTCCATCTCAAAGCACATTGAAGCCTCGGAATGCACTGGGGAGCACAGTGTGTCACGTTATTGCATTAAAAGATAATGGTCTTGGAGCTGCATGCGAACCTGCCATCCCTTCTGGTAAGCAGACTTTGATACCAACTAATCATGTCCAGGTGGGGCTATTAGGGCACCAATACTGTTCGCCCGGTGTCCTGACACCATTTGTACTTTTCTCTAAAAATGTACTTGGGCCATGTTCTCACACACTGTTACCTCACCCAAACAGATTTATGCTCTTTAGAAAAAGGATCTGATCTTGAAAGTGTTCCAACTCTCTCCTGCCTAGAGTTGCATAAGATAAAAGAAGGTTTCGTGGTCAAAGGTAACTTACAGAGTCAAGGCTGCCCAGAAGAGAATGTCACAGGCTGCCTGGCACCAGGGAGCTCTTTCTGGCAAGCTCTTCAAAGTACTAAAGTAAAAGGGTCAGGAGTCATCTACTTAAGTAATGGTCTCGTAGGTGAAATCCTGGGGACCAGTTCAGTTGTCACAATGAGCTATTATTTGTGTGCGACGTAGATTTGAATTATATTGCTCATAGGGTACTTCGTTTTTTAATGCCTGAAGCATAATTCTAACTTGGTGTTGTTTTCTACAAGCACAATATTCATCACACAAAAAGGAATTCAGAAGCAGGACTCCGGTTAACATTTCTAGGCTCTAGTAACCATTCCAACGTTGACACAAACATCCGTGCCAGTGTCCCTCATGGAGAAAGGGAAAGAATTGTCAACTGGGGGCCTCTTCTTCTCCCTGCTCCAGAGCTCGGAGGCCTTCCACATCTTTGGGCTGCTAAACAAGTGCCTAAAGGCAAGCATAATACTTCCACCGAGTCCTCATGATCAAGTCACCAGCTCAGGCAGATCATGCCAAAGCCGAGCTCCCTCCTTGCCAAAGTTGAGGGCTGCCTATGAATCATGGAAGACCGAAGTGCCAAGAAAGCCACTGGACTAGTTCAGCTTTTTACGTAGAAAGCTCATATTTGCCAAGGGCTTTGCAATCTTTTATTGTAAAGTACTGCTCAGGATTCCACTGGGACATACAAGAGGAATCTAACCTCCCTTTGACATGGAAGCAAGAGTTGGCCCATGCAGGTACTGTGGAAGTCAGTAACGAGCCAGCGTTACAGTTCTCAGCCAAACTCTCCAGGTCAGGGTTCTTGCTAGGCAACAACTTTACCTCTGAACAAGAATATCCCGGTGTTTAAATTCTGAGCCCAAGAAAAAATGGTGTCAATTGGCACTCATACTTTAAGAGAGAAGACTACTTCCTGCTGTCCTCAGGACCACCTGACTGCTATCAAGTACAAAGTTAAGGTACAGTCACCGTTGCTGTACCAAGGGGACACTGTAACTTGGATGACCAATGTCTCTGAAGGCCTGTGTGTTAGGGGCATGGTCTCCAGGGTAGCATGGTAAGGGAGGCAGTGGCACCGGTGAGAGGTGGCATCTCGCAGAAGGCCCTTGGGTCATGGGAGGGGTGCTCTTACAGAGCATTGGGAGACCCTGTTCTCTTCTTTCTCTTTGTTCCTTGGCTGTGAGGTGGGCAGTTTCGCTTTCCCACACCCACCTGCCACGACATGCAGCCACATCGTGGGCCCAAAGAAAGTGGCCAAGTGATGTGGACTGGAGCCTCCAAAATAGTGAGCCAAAATAAGCTACTTCTCTTTGTACGTACATTGTCCCCAATATTTGGAACACTGATTAACACAGGGGCCCTTATATTTCAGCACAGTGGCTTACCTAATTTATTTCATAAATATATACCTCATAGCCCAGAGGCAGAATTTCCAAACCTAGTTCTGCAGTCCTCAGTATGTGGCTTCTTTCTGTTGAGTGCCAGGTGACTGCTCCAGTGTCCACCATCCGCAGGCAGCAGGAAGAGGAAGGACAGGAAGCAGGAAAGTGATGAGCTCATGCCCACGCACAGCCCACTGGCTAGAAGAGTCAGTCAGCCACACTGAGCTAGCTCCAAAGGGGCCATGCAGTCTGGCTGGCTTGTCAAATGCTCTGCAGAGATATAGGAGTTCAATGAGGAACAGGATGAGCCCTGGGGGACCAGAACTAGTCACTGTCTCGCAACGCTGAAAAGACAAAGATTTATAATCCTCAGACCCAGTGTTCACCTGCCCCACCCTGGTGGAGGAAATTTCACAGAGCAACAGCAACCCTCAAGTAACTAAGGAGAAATCTGTGCGGTGCAACAGGAGTGACATCAGGACCCAAGTGGGCCGAGTTCAACACTATCCTCTCTCAGCTGTGCGATCTCGGGAAAGGCATTCAGATTTTACATCTCAGTTTCCTCATGTAGAAAGTAAAAACTCAGACCTGGTGGTAGCTGAAATTACTTCTCACTCTTGAACTTAGTCATGCTAAGTTCAAAATAACACAATGAACTTTGTAATAGACCAAAGCCCTTTAAGCTGACAAATAAATGACTAGAACTCACATTATGTAAAACTTTTAGACTTAAATAAAATGTGTATAATGGGCTCACTTTATGAAAATCAATGCATAATTTAGTATATGGATCAGTCTCGTGTGTTCCTAAAGTTTTCGTTTTGTAGGAATATTAGCCAGTTATATCTATAGATTAAAAAAATACCCAATTTTTCTTTATGAGTTTTCAGCTGCTTTTAATAGAGACAAGAATACCTGTATAATCCCAGTGGGTCACTACCCAATTTCATCTAAAAGCCTAAATTACCATGAATACCTCACCAAAGGTGGGACAAAGAACATTAAATAATTTATAGTCTATTAATCTTCATGGTTAAGGCAAATATATCGTATGTACACTTTGCCTTGTTCATTTAAATATCTCATCTTAATATGAGAAGTAGGGAAGTCTAGCCTCTGGAAATAGGAGATAACTGAACTGGAATTCCCTACGGAGGCTGCTGAACATTTTAAAACATTCTCATAGGCCAACAATTCTCATCCTTTGACTATCATTCAAGGCTAATTTTATTTTGAATATACTAGATGATGAAGCTGATAGTAGAGGCAGGTAATCATGTTCTTGGATGGATAGTAAAATGCCTCTGGAAGTATTTCTTTGTTATTTTTAACTAACATATATTAGTTGTTCATATTAATGAAGTTCAGTGTGCTATTTTAACATACACATATAGCATACAATCTGAAATTGGTCTAAAGGTAATAATATATAATTAATGGAAATGATATGCTACCATCCATGGTAACTGCTTTTGAAGGCAAAATTATATAAATGTTGTTCTATTAAATTTTGGGTTTTCTTGATTTTCTGAGAGAAGGTCTTGTGATATAGCCCAGGATGACCTTGAACTTGTGGCAATCCCCCTGTTTCAGCCTCCAGAGTTCTGGAATTAAGGGCACATTCCACCACACCTAGCTAGATTTTGCTACTTTTTAAAAGTCTCATTGCTGGGGCGGGGAGATGGCTCAGTGGAATAAGCACTTCCCTGGCAAGCACAAGGGCCTGAGTTCAATTCTTGGTTCTGCCAAAAAAAAAGTGTCATTGCTTTATAATAGAATAGTAATGCAGTATTATGAACTGAGTACTTCCAAATGCAAGCCATCTTACTAAATGCGTTCATATAGATCTATTGTCTCAATGTCACAGAGGTGTGTCTACATCCCCTGTGCCTACCTGAGATCCTTTCTCCCTTTCTTCCTTAGAAGAGAGCCCCTATTCTATGAGAAATTTCCATTTTCCCTACTACAACATTAATGCACAGTAAGGTAGAGCTACCTTGCAATTTGCAGTGGTCAGTGAGATGAAAACAGAAGTTGACTACACCTTACAGAAAAGAAGGAAGATGGACAGCCTGTGTGCCCCTTTATCCTTTCATGTTTCTGCTGCTGCATGGATAAAACAGCTGAGCTTCCAACTCCCATCTTGTAATTTATGAAGGGAAATCACATCTTACAGATAGGCCTGGCAAAATCATGGCATGTCAACCAGCCCAAGGCTCTCTACCACCAGAATTATTTTATACAAGAGTAAAATTAAGGGCCAACCAGATAGCTCAGTGAATAAAAGCACCTGCTTAAGCAGACATAGAGACTGAGGTTCTCTCCCCAGCGTGTCATGCCACCCACACCCCTGGGGCTGAGACTGTGATTGAGATTGAGCATGGTGGCACGCGGCTGTAACCCCAGAGCTGGGAGGCAAAAAACAGGGGAACCACTATGAGTCTGATCTGTGTAGTGAGATCCTGTAGACCCTGTACTAAATACATAAAAAAGGATAAAAGTAACTCTTACATGACTAAGCCACTATTATTTCAGATGTTTTGTCCTATGTTTTTGAACCAATGCCTACTGACACTGTTCTTATTTATGTTATATGCAACAATGCTAAAATGAACATTTGGGCAAGCAGAGCCAACATTCAGACCAAGCAATCCGATTTCCGAAACTCCTACCTCTCAGAGCCCAACTATATGTTACTTTTCTGGTTCAGAAGAAAGTCACAGCGTTTGTCTATTCACACTTGTTTAGTTCCCCCACAATACCATATAATCACAGAAGTGACAGAAGATAAATACAGTACACGTTCAAATAACCCAGTGTACTAAATCTTTAGATTGCGGAGGAATCAAGCATGATTTATCTGCTTCATAAATTAGTGGGACTGATGTCCAAACCAGTTTTTGATCTAAGGTTTTTATTGTCATTTTAGGGGTTTGGGTCTGTTTTTGCTTATTACAGTACAGAGAAGAAACCCAGGACCTCATACTGAGTAATTTTTTCAGTTTGAGACAGGATCTTGCCACAGCCCAGGCTGGCCTTAAATTTGCTATCACCCTTCCTCTGAGTATCTGGGAATGTGCCACCATGCCCAGCTAAGACTCGCACACAATTATGCAAGTCTACGTTCTCCCCACATCAGACTTACAAAGTCTTCTTAGGACGGCAGTCAAGTTTGAGTGGTCTCTATCCCCCTCCGAGGACACACACGTCTGCACGCAAGAAGCTACCTTGCCAGCCCTCTCTCCTTTATGGCTGGGTCTTTCTCAGTTCCCTCGTTTAACTAATAGAAAAAAAAAAAAAAAAAGACCTGATTCACCAATGGTACATTCCAGGTGTTCTGCAATTGCGAAGAGATCTGGAAGTAAATAGCAGTCATGTGTGTGAGAGCTACATTCCTTCCACAGCAGAGCACCAGGAAGCAGCTCTGCCTCTTGAAACCACGTTCTCCCATGACCTCAATGAAAGCCAAGAGCAACCAAAGGCTTGTGCCTGGTTTCAATGGCTAACCAGAAGGAAATTCTACCGCAGCCACCACATTTCATTTTGCTGATTAACATGAACCCCTAATGGTTTCATTAAAATTAAGCTCTGTAATTGCACAGGAGCAATGGTCCAGACTGCAAGTGGGCCATCCTGCCTTCCCAGAAATATGGTAATTGACGCAGGCCACCACCATGTCACCATAATCATCAGAGCCAGACTGTTCATAGCAGCACTGAAAGACCAGCTCTGGTAGCATGTGAAGAAAGATCAAACTTCAGAGGCTTGTTTGTATGAAAACAAGGTCACTGCCAAACAAATACTTTGGACACTGGGACTTAGGAAGCCTCGGACGGCTGCATAGGAAGGCTATTTTCCTTAGATGCTTGGAACTGTGTTTCCAAAGCTTTGCAGTGGGATGTGCCTTTCTCTTTCTGCAGACCCACCCTCCCTGCCCCACAGGCTGACCTGGAAGGACAACATCCCAGCATTCTCTTCAGGCCTCACTTCCCATTGGATTTGGCCAAATGCTGGAGGCAGGGAGGAGAGCAAGATTAAAGTCTCTTCTTCTGGAGACATTCTGAG
Source organism: Ctenomys sociabilis (assembly GCA_004027165.1). NCBI lineage: Eukaryota > Metazoa > Chordata > Mammalia > Rodentia > Ctenomyidae > Ctenomys > Ctenomys sociabilis. The sequence goes on along the minus strand of PVKA01027715.1, from coordinate 12,564 downwards.
CCTCTAGACTGAAGTTCAAGGTTTCTGTAGCCAGCCCTTCCCCTACAACTATCTCATCTACCTTCCCAGGTTCCTGTAACTTCCCCTTACCTCCCTCCTTCCATACTAGAAATGCTAACAGCCTTCCACAGGTACCCACTTTCATATGTTACGCACTTATTTTTAACCCAAAGCCCTCACACTGAGCTACGTTTCCATCCCTTTTTATTATTTTTCTTTTAAGGGTCCCACTAAGTTGCTAAATTCCCACGCTGGGCTCAAGCTCATAACCGTCCTGCCTCAGTCTCCCAGTCTCCTAACACCTATTAGGATTATAGGTGTTTTCCACCACAGCTATGGTTTCCCTACCCGCTGCCCTACCCAGACTTTAGAAATTCTTCTGAATGATCCAGTTTTATCCTGTCTTTCTCAATCTGTCAGGGTTCCCAAAGAACTTTGCAGCATATATACCTCAGGTATCTAAGAATACTGAGAGCCCTGAGCTTGGGGTAAAGGACCTGCCAGGGTTTTGCAAGCATTCTTCAATTCACCCACTGCATGGCAGAATGAGCTGCCCGACACCTCTCCAACTTGACCTCCTGGTAAAACAAAGGACTCAGCTGGCCTCTGAGGTCCCGTCCAGACACAAGATCATTTCACAGGTCTGTCTTCCCTGTGCTTCTTCCCTCCTCTTCCTCTTAACTACTTCTCCTTTTACTTGCGTGCATGAACACACACACACACACACACACCTTTGCCCCATTCACACCACACATCCCTCAATTTAAAGAACAATAAGGATTACAAAAGAAACAAATCATTCTTTTTTTTTTTCTCCTCACACATCTTAATCCCACACCCCTACAAAATCAGACTCACCAAACTCGATTTTAAATCTCAATATACATTTAAAGCTATTTGGCAATGTGATAATTGGCATAAATTACAACTTTGGGCTTTAACAGCTCAGGTTACAATTGCTTTTGAGAAGTGAGGAGCCCAAGGTTATAAGGAACTGTAAGTGGGCCCTTGGTCAACTAATTTTAAAACAACTGCCTTGGACTTCTATTGGCATTTAATTAACACAAGCCTGCACAGAACGCAGAACAACACTGGAATCTGGTGTCCAGAAAAAGAATTCAGCCAATTTATGGCTGTTAACCACTTGTGCAACTTGAGCCTTGGACAAGGCAGGGCTCTAAACGTCCTCTCATTTCCAATTATGTAAACCACAAAATCAGCTGCTGCCAAAAGCATGCATCAATGTAATCCTCAATTTTCCGAGTTAAACCTGGGTGTATATGTAAGTAATACAGATAAGGCTGTAACCTCGGAATTGGAGGAAATCAGCGTAGAGTCAAAACGTGCTCAGCAGCTTTCGGCAGACCTTGGGCATGTTAGAGGATTTCTCAAAGTGGAAATAAGGTACGTGAGAGAACTGGGGATGTAGCTCAGTGACAGAACATTTGCCTCATATGACGAGGCCCTGGGTTCAATCCTTAACATCACAAGGGAAAAACAATGCTTACTTAATCCAGCGATCCCATTTCCTTTGAAGAACTGGAGGCAGAGTCTAGAAGAGTTGTTCACATAACCAACCACATTTCTAACAGCAATATTAGGCAACCGTCATGAGGTTGAAGCAATCAAAGTGCCACTCAGTGCATGTATATAGAAGGAAAAGGTACAGCATACACTCAATGGAATATTATTCAGCTTGAAAAAGGAAGGAAACTCTATCACATAATATAACATAGACAAAGGTATAAGGTCATTATGTTAAATGAAATAAGTCTATCATAAAATGACGAATACTATATAGTTCAGCTTATACAAGTTATCTAAAATAGTCAAATTCACAGAGACAAAAAGTAGAATGGTGGGTATCAAGAGCTAGAGGAGGGACAAACGGGGACTTACTGTTCCCTGGTTGTAGAGCATCAGCTGAGAAAGATGAAGTGCTGAAGATCTATTCCACAACAACCTGCCTATGTTTGTCTTAGGCAAACGTTACCTAAAACTATTCAGCTGTACATTCAGACATGGTTACAATAGTAAATTTTGTGTTAAATATATATTTTAACCATGATAAAATATGCTGGAAGCCGGGCGTGGTGGCGCATGCCTGTAATCCAGCACTCGGGAGGCTGAGGCAGGAGGATTGTTGTGAGTTCGAGACCAGCCTGAGCTACAAAGTGAGCTCGAGGCCAGCCTGAACTGCATAGTGAGACCCTGTCTCAAAAAAAAGACAAAAAAAAAAAAAAAAAAAAAATGCTGGGGCCAGGGATATAGCTCAGCAGCATACACATTTGCCTGACAAGGTCTTAAGTTCAATCCCCAATGACCTCACCAAAAAAAGAAAGAAGAAAATTTAAAAAATTAAAAATGCCTACTTCATTTAATGTTTGTGAGAGCTAAGTGCTATTAAGTGCAAAAACCTGACACACAACAGGTGGCCAATACGTGTCACGTCCTTTCCCGTCCTCCTCTGCACTGCATGCGAGTTATTTCAATCACTGAAAAGACATCTAGCACCCAAAGCACCAGTATCCAACTTATATTCTCTGCCATCCCTTACATTTTTTCAATCATATTGTAACAGAAAATCACATGCATGCACGCACACATGCACACACACATACACACACACACATACACACACACACACACCCCAGCCAGTATACTTCAGTTTCTATGCTGCCCAGGTAACAGTTCCTGTTCCAGGTCTGGTTGCTTCTGTCTCTTGGAAACAGCTGGTCACTATGGTAGATGTTATATAAACCAGTCCCCAATGGACAAGTCCTTCTGCCTCTGACTTCCTGCTTGCTTATCCAGTATAAGCCCTAGACCACCAGAGATCAGGGCCTGATATTCTAGAAATAATCTAAATTAGTTCCCATTGACATAAATAAATCTGCCTCCCAATCCTAGGTTCATTTCAGTGTTTCTGTTTCTGTTGCATTATCTCTTCAGTGCTTGTGCTCCCCACCAAATTCATGCTGAAATTGTAATCTCCAGTGCCCAATAGTAAGGGCTGTGGCCTTCAGGAAGTGGTGAACTTCAGGAAGGGGCTGAGCAGCCCCATGAGTGGGCTGGAGAACACTGTCTCTGACAGGACACAGCAGGGGAGTGCCATCTTGGAAACTGCCACCATCACCAGGTCCCCTGGACATCCGAGCCTCCAGTACTCTGAGAAGCAAATTCTGCTCTTCATATACAGATCTGCAGTATTTTCTCATAGTAGACTGACCAGACTGAGACAGCATCCCACGCAAAGTGGCAGACTACCAACACAGGAGAGTGCCACCCGCTCTGGAAGAGCCTCACATCTGTCATCTAATACCCTTCAGCTGGTCCCTGGGACTCTAGAAGCATGTCATGCCCCTCTGCTCTGAAAGAAAGCCCTAGATGATCCCTTGTGTTACTTCTGTACTTCTTAAACGTAGTGGCCCACCCATACACAACAATAACAGAACTTGTCACATGCCAGGCCCTGCTCCAGCAGGTAGGGAATGGCTGACACAGGAGACAAGTTCTCACTCTCGTCCTCTCAGGACACATCCTTGTCAGCAGCTGGGCCTTTGTATACCTTGCCTGAACTCCTCTCTCTGCTGCTCTTTTCCATTCCCATAATGACTTTAACCCCCTTTCCAGAATCCAGGTCAAGCCCAACTCCCCTATACACGTTCACCTTCCTCCTTCCTCTGCCAGCTCCTGAGCCCCAGCCCACCCTGTGTGATGCAGTCTGGGTTACACTGTGGCTCCATATTCAGCCTTGTTTTCTAGTAGATTATAGCTTCCCACCGACAAAGCCATCTCCCTGTGCTCTCTCCCCTGGGACATCATGCACACAGTGCTTGCCACAGAGTCACACTGCTTAGCCATGCAGAGCATGTCTCCTAGGTGGCCAGGTGACCCAGCTGTGTTCTCTGTGGCTGTGTCTATAAATTCCAGTCTTCTTGAATTACATCTATCTCAATGTGCTAAGTAGTTTCTACCTAAAGTGTACAATGTATAGGCTATAGTTAGATAGATAGATAGATAGATAGATAGATAGATAGATAGATAGATAGAGACAGAGACAGACACAGAGACAGAGACAGAGACAGAGACAGAGACAGAGACAGAGACAGAGATAGAGACAGAGATTTTGGTATTGACAGTTCCCAAATCAGTCACGATCTCTATTTGGGAGCTACCACAGTGCTAAATACTAAGAGGTAAAGAGGCTTGGGAGTGGAAAGAGGTTAAGCAAAAGCCTCAGTCTTTTCATAAAAAATGTTTGTATAATTGCAAGGAGACTGTTATAAAGCATTGTTTAAATCTAACATCTCTCAGTTCTCCAAGCTTCATTTTAGAACGTAGTTTTTGCAGCTCCTGCTCTGTGTGTCTGTGAAGAGCAGGCAGGGAGGTGTGCGTGGCCACCCGCGGTAATCATGCACAGCAGAAAATGCCACTCCGAAGAGACACTTCAGGTGGGGGCTCTGCTGTGACTATGCAACAAGGAGCCTGCAGGAGCTGCAGGAGACAGATGACACACCCTCCACAAATAGAGAGATCGTCAAATCAATAATTACCTCACTGCTTTGAGTAGTGTTCAACCACCTAATTCTAGAAAAGGCCTAACAGTCTCCATTTCAAAGCAGTGAGTGGAGGGGTCACTGAATTGAGGGGGAAGTCTTTTGTCTTCTACCAGTGTTGTCAGATACGGGATCAATTCACTTTAACCCACTGTAGCAACACAAAAATTGGATATTTTACATTTTTTTATATAGAGAGGAAAAGATTGGTCAAGATGCAGTATATATTTTAGCCCTGGGGCACTTGTCAGTTCCAGCTGGCCATATGCAAGCGGACCCCGGTCTCTTGGGAGCTAGTTTACATGTGACCTCAGACTGAACTGCCTCGGTTTAGGGCTCTCATCTCTAAACTGAAAGGGAGAAACAGACCATCGTCCCAAATTCCTCCTGGTTGAAATTCTCTTGTGTTCGTAGTGTATACAAAAAATACACGTATGTACATAAGAATACTTCTTTTCTTTGCAGTGCTAGAGATAGAAGTTAGGGCCCTGTAAATGCTAGGCAGGGGCTCTACCACTGAGCTACATCCCCAACCCCATAATTTGTATGGGAGAGGGAAAGTAGCCTCCCCAAAACATAATACTTAATGCACTCTAATAATGTGCTGCTTTATTATGCCAAGTGAATGTATGCCCATGGTAGAAATTTTTGAACAGTACAAAAAAAGATAAAATAATCTGTAAACATTTCTACTCTGTATGTGGGGTGGGGGGGGGGGGGTGCGTGATACCTGGGTCTGAGTCTAGGATCTTTGTATCACATCCCCAGCCCCTTTCTTTGTTTGGGCCTGGAACTCAGTAAATCCCTAATCTGCCCAGGAAGGGCTGAAGCTTTCAATCCTTACCTCAGACTCCTAGAGTCCTGGAGTCACAGGCCTGTGCCCTCTGCCCCAGCCCTCCCCAATTTTTTTTTTTTTTTTTTAAGCCAAAGAGGAGTTGATACTTTAGGAAACAATGTATACCTACCTTTCCCCCTACATATTCTAGGATTTTAAGGATTTTCTTTTTTAAAAAATCAAGTCATTTAGTTCCTGAGGAGGCAAAGCTACTACTCTGTATCTACCTTCAACATGAAAAGAATCCAAATGACTTTCCTTCAAAATCAGTTCCTTGGAGGGTCTTGCTCTCTCTTATCCCGCATTTAATGTTTGTAGACTTAGTTCCATGACAGGTTATCTTGGGAGTCTTCGCTTTCTGTAATTTTCTCTCCTCTCTCGGCACCTACACTCCAGGCCACCAGTTTCCACACGTCTCCACGGGGCCCCAAACTTAATACTGCTGCCAGTCAGGCGGCAGAGGCTCCTCTCCCGGAGAGGCGATTTCCTTGGCAGTGCCAGAATCTCTTGTTAAGATAAAAATAACCAGGCAGTCTACAGCTCAGCGTGGCTATTAAGGGTTGCGATTATTTTGGATCAGCACCCCAGGGCAATGATCAAATTTACTTTCAACCACCTCCACCAACCTTCCTGAAGTTTCTTTTTTAAGCCAGCAATTAGTCAAAACAAAGGCACTAAAATAACTGTTGAATACCTCATGTATTTATCTGTGGGAGTTGCTTGGATTTTGAAGAATGATGACAGGAAAATGGGGCTTTCTCTCCTTAAAAAGCCTCCCCTCTGGGCCCTTTCCTTTCCCCTCTCCTTTCTGATTGTTTCTTTCCAGTCAGAAGCGCCCAGTTTGAGGTGTCTGTATGGGGTTCTCGGGTTTAACTGTCAGAGGCCACAGCTGAAGAAAAGAGGAAATGGAACCCCCGGTGAGGCAGGATGCGTGCGCTGGAGAGGCGACTCTCACCCTCCTCACAGGATGGAGGACAGAGCCAGCATCACCGAACCTCGATGCCCGATCCACCCAGCCCAGCCCGGAATACCAAAGGATGGGAGGCAGGCTCCTGGAGCTGGCTGGAGAGCCCAGACCTTAAAAGTCTGACACGCCACAAAGCTGCAAACTTCAAAACCCACATGCAAAGTTCTCCATTCCACCGCAAAATCAGCGTGCTTTTTACAGTGCCAGACAGAAAATCCCAACAAAATTATAGCGGGATCTTAAACAATGAAGAGAGCCCCATGCAGAAACGAGGAACCAATAATAATCAGTGCTATCAACATGGCTTCTTGGTGTCCTCGGGACTCTATATAATCATTTCCAGACGACAGCGTGCACGTGATCGGGGTCCTCGGGCAGCTCGCGCCTCTCGGGCCCACCCCAGGGAGAGCGGGAGGCTCCAAGGCCCAGGCCCCAAGTCGCATTCACCAGCAGATGACACACACCTGAACCCGGCTTTGGGGCAAAAAGCAAGCTGCGCGCAGGCTGGGGCGGCAAGTGGTGCAGCCGCTGTCCCCAGCTTTCTGATTTTGTGGTATGTCAGCCCAAGTGCCAACCCAGGGTAGCTCTCGCTTAACCTACAACTGTACAATCTTCTAAACTTTTCTCTCTTTAGCTCTAGAAGACTATTTGAGTCTTTAGCTTAGCTAGCTTGGGCTGTCTCTCTGTCCCCCAGCTCAGGGAGACTAAGGCACCCTCTAGCACACCCCTGGCCGCTCTTAGCTCATTTAACCTTAATTATGCCCTTGTGTATAAGCCCCCATCTCTAAATCAGGGTCAGAGCTTGCAGGACATCAGAGCATGCTACCCCCAAAATACATGGCCTTTGGATTACTTTTTTTTTTTTTTTTTTTTTTTTAATGAGCAGAATCTATTTATTGAGGGAAAGAAAGACTCCTGTCCAAGAGAGGGACAGGAGGGGGGCCCGAGCTGGTAGCTCCCCTAGATTCTTTTAAATTGAAGACAGCTCAGTATCATTAGATGCAGAAAGAGGCCTTTGTAGAGCTTCCCTTTTCTGACTAAACTCACAACTTTGGGGAAATATGACTACCATAAACTCTTTCTTCAGGCTGAATCCACTCTCATAAGGAAGAACCAGAATAACCCCCACCCCACCCCCCAAAAAAATCCCTTCTCCAGGGAGTTCTACGCCTTGGAGGAGCCCTAGACGGCAAAGTCCCTTATCTCTCTCCTTTGTTCTCCAATGAATTCATTTGTCTTTCCCAAAGAAACTTACCTATTGTTCCCACAAAAGCTTTTTCCCTTCCTTCCCTTTCCCATCTGAGTTAGGTAAACATGCCTCCCACTAAAACCTTCTAAGAAGTCAGGAACAGGCACAAAGCCCTGAATTCCATCCCCTGTGCTGAAAAGAAGAGAAAAGGAAAGAAGGACGGAGACAGCAGCCGCCTGCTCCAATTTTTTGTCCTGAGTGGCTCGCACGTAGAGCTTTTTCTCCCATTAATGTCTGTTTTGTCGATTTCATTCACAGGCCTTTGGACACAGAACCCAAGAGGACTCAGACCATGTCTTTTTCCCTCTAGTCCTCACATACGAACTTGAGGGCAGCAGAGAAGGCAAGACACCACTCAGTCCACAGCAGTCTTCAGCCTTCCCCAGCCCCACCTGAAGGGGAAGGACAGCCAGGGGTGGGCAGAGCTGTGTCCCTGAGGAGAGGGACAGGAAGAAGAAGGAAAAGAACCAAAAGCAAGATGGAGGGCAGACTCCCTCCCTTCTTCACTGTGGCCTGGGATCGCCATTAGCTCCCACCCTCCTAGCTTTCCATTTTGGCCTTAAAGAATCTTACTGTCCACTGACCCAGGTACCTGTGTAGGTAGAGGTGTGTGACCTGGGGTGGTGGGGAGGTTGAGAAAGGATGGTCAGAGCTGGACCAGGAGCCTGAACTGAAGCTCGAGTTTTGTGGGAGAGTTTGATGGAGCTGGGAAGGTGGTGAAGATGCTAGCCCCAAAGACAAATGATAGCTCTGGGTGACACCTCAGGGTCCCCTGGCTCCACACAGTCCTTTTTATAAGGACTCCTGTCATAGTCTCAAGGAAAAGCAAAGACCCTGAGAGCCCCACTTGGGAACAGAAGTATCATAAAGGTGGGAGAAGGAGGGACCAGGCCCACCACAGGCCCAAGGCAAGGCCCCGCCTGCAGGACACACCCTCTGAGGCTCCAGGGCTGGCACTCCCAGGACCCAGGCACTTCCTGGGACTGCCCCATACGGTAACACTTGGCGGCGGCAGAAAATGGCCTGTGCCCCTCATAGCACTGACACAACGGGCAACAAAATAGCCACACAGCTCAGGAAGCTAGGTTTGGTGGCATGTGCTTGCGATCCCAGCACTCGGTAAACTGAGGCAGGAGGAGCATGAATTTGAGGCCAAGCCGGGCTGCACAGTGACTGCAAGGCTGAGCTACTCAGTGAGACCCTGTCTAAAGAAGAATTTGAAAATAATAATAATAATAATGAGCCTAGGGAAAAACCCAGGAAGGAAACATAGCACATGGCTTTCCTTCTGATACAGATTGGGTCTCTCATCCTTTGCAGGTTGCATGAATCGCATTGAAACTTTAAAACCCTCTTCCCAGCAGCCAGAGCTGCATCTGGCTAGGCCTCAGATCTGCTGCTCCTCTTCCTGTCCCTGCCTCACCTGGCCAACAGAGTCAGTTTTCACACCAGGGGACATTTGGCACCATCTGGAGACATCGTCACAACAGACAGACAGCGTGCTGTGTGTAGTGAATCCATTGTTGCTAACAGCAGAGTTCCGTGGCCCAGAACTCTGGCAGTGCCCATGCAGAGGACTCTGCCCTGCACCCTAAGCAGGGAGAGAGGCTGGTTGCTTAGGCCCTGTCTCTTGCTCTTTAAAGAAGTGAGACCAGTTGGGCTCTATGACACACACACCCCCAGGCTCCCAGGCCCCCAGGGAAAGCAGGATTTCAGTGAGTCTGAGCCAGCCCAGGCAACCAGAAATACATTTTAAACAAATACGTAGTGAGACCAAACAAAAGAAGCCACTTCCATCACTTTAGCATAATACCAGACCCAACTACAAAATCCTAAAAGCACTCACTGAGCTCCAAACAACACCTACAAGGAAACTGCACGGCCAGGCGTGGTGGCCCAGGCCCATAACCCCAGAACTGTGGAAGGCTGAGGCAGGAGGGTGGCAACTTTAAGCCCAGCCTGGGCAACCCAGCAATTACCAAAGCCCTGTTTCAAAAATTTAAAAAACTAAAAATAAAAAAGGGGTGGGGATGTAGCTCACTGGAAAGGCTTGGGTTTCACCCCTAGCGCCCGCCTTAGAAGCTGTCCAACTATCCCCCATGCACTTTTCTCTTTGTCTTGCAGTCCTGGAGATTAAATCCTGTGGTGGCCCATCAACTGTGCCAGCCTGAGATGTCAGAAGCTTGGCTGGACTGGCTTGGGGATTCTACACCCTGGGGCATGGGGGCTGCCCTGGGCCGGCCCTAGAGGGACTCAGCACAGAAAGGGCATAGGAAGGGGAGCACTGGTCTTCCGTCTTTGTAGTCAGCACGGGAAGGAAGAGAGAGGCTCTGCAGAGGCCGCAGCTGCTCTGTCCTCTGCTCTTCGTTGTTTTCTGCTGCCCAGCCAGGTATGGATTGAAACCTCCACCGACCATGGGCTGAATAGACCTTTCCTTTCTTGATTTTGGGTGTTGGTATTTTGTCCCAGCAACAAGTAAAAAGTAACCAAGGCAAACCCAGAGTCTCTGCACTAAGCATCATCCCCAGACATGTTTATCTTTTCTCATTTTTGAGAGAGATTCTGATTAAACTACTTAGGGAGGCGAAATAAAAGCTGCTCACCCCATGAGGGATTCAGCCATGCCTATGGTTTTTTTTTTTTTTCCCATAATTTTATTGAAGAACAAATATCAATGAGACAGCTTCAAATCAAATTAGTAGAACAGATTCAATAATTAATAGCCTATGCTTTAAAATAGTCTCTTTTTTTTTTTTTTTTTTCCTGTTTTTTAGGGAAAGGTCTACAGCGTGCTCAGAGTTGCACTACTAGATCGGACTCCTAGCGATCCGCCTGTTTTCAGCCTCCCTAGAGCTGGGATTACAGGTGCGCGCCGCTACGCCCAGGCTCAGTCACTGGCTCAGCATTTCCTGGGGATCAAACCCCCAGCCCCTGCACCTGCTCGCTGGTGCTTTAATTTGCTGAGCTATTTGGCAGGCCCTAAAATGGCCTTTTTGCCACCACTACAAGGGCTTTCCACACTTTTCCTTCCCACAAGCACTATTAACTTCAAAGCACTGCCCAGTGGTCTGATTAACTTCCCAGGGTGGGTTCGTATTTGGAGTTCCCCTTCCATCTCAGCCTCCATGGCCGCTGGAGTCACGGGGTTGCACAGCCTTGCCCCACTTTCCATCCGCCCTTTAAGGATGAGGCCAGGTAGGTACAAAGCCACACAGAAAGTGGGTGACAGCCCAGGGATGCTGAGGCACAGCTGTTTGTATCAGGCAGGGTGCTGACCTAACATGCACACAGGGGTCTTAGCCTGGACACACACACACGCACGCACGCACACACGCACGCACCATCTCACAGACCACCCTGCTGCTGAGCAGAGAAAGTGCTAAGGGAAACACAAAGCTTTGCCTGAGAAGTTTCACCCCAAAAAGTGAAAGGCAATTTTGTCTTTTGTAGACAGAACTTAAAAAGTGTGTTTCATTCGGGAGATCTTGGGTCTTATTCTTTAAAATTAATTAACTACGGGCTGGTGAGGTAGCTCAGCAGGCTGAAGAGCCCACCTAGGCAAGCTTAGGCAAACGCAGGGACCACAGTTCAATCCTCGGCACCACGTGCCCCAAGGGTGGGCTCAGCTGGCCACAAAATAATAATAATAACAACAATTAATCATATTACTGATGCACTATGTTTTTAAAAGAGTACATGGGGGGGAGGCAGGGCTGGGGATCAAACTCAGTGCCTTGACATGGTGCATAAGAACTCTACCACTGAGCTGCATCCTCAGCCTCCTGTATTTTTTTTAATGGTGATTCAAATATTTATTAAGAACAGTTTAACGCTAGTACATATTATTTAGGCATAACATGGCCCTGCTTATTTATGTTAGCCCTCCTGCATTCTTATTCTCAGACAAGATCTCTCTAAATTGCCCAAGCTGATCTCAGACTTGAGCTCCTCCTGCTTCAGCCTCCTGAATAGCTGGGATTACAGGGTGCATCACCAAGACTGCCTCAAAAAATATTTTTGAAAAGATTCATTCTTAAATATAAGGAAGAAGAGGAGACGGGTCCAGATGATTACACAGATGGATTCTGCAAAATGTTTAAAGAAGAATTAACACTAATTCTATATAATCTTTTCCAGAAAAATAGAACACTTCCTTTTAATACATTTTTGACACTATATTTACCCTAATACCCAAACTAAACAAAAATAACATAAAAAAGTCACAGACTAATATCATTCGTTAATATAGATACACATATTCCTAACAGAGTAATAGAAACAGCAATATGCAAAAACATTATTTACTATAACCAAGGTGGATTTATTTCGGGATTGTAAAGCTACTTCAATAGTTGAAAGTCAAAGGCCAACAAGATAGCTTAGTGGATTAAGTGCCTGCTTAGGGAGGCACAGGGACGGTTTTGATCCCCAGTGCCACATACTGTGCCAGCCACAGGGGCTCGCTGAACCAACCACAGAGACCAGGCATGGTGGTGCAAGCCTATAATCCCAGCGCTAGAGAGACTGAAAACAGGAGGCTCACTATGAGTGCTAGCTGCACCGTCAGACCCCGTTCCAAACATATTTTTTAAAAACATTGAAAGTCAATGAAATCCACATAAATTAACAGGATAAAGAAGAAAATCATATGACTAAAACACTAAAAAATTAGGAAATAGTCAGATTTTTCAACCTGACAAAAAAAATCTACAAAAGAAGTACAGCTAGCACAGTATTTTATGGTGCAAGTATGAACGTTTCTCCCCTAAGATCAAGAGCAAGGCAAGAAAATCCACTGCAACTCCTTCCATTCAGCACAGAGCTGGAAGGCCTGTCCTATACAAGAAGGAAGGAGGGAACAAGGGAGGGAGGGAGGAGGGAAGGAAAGAAAGAAAGAAGGAAGGAGGGAGGGAAGGAAAAGGGAGGGAGGGAGGGAAGGAGAAAGGAAGGAGAG
>PVKA01027714.1:0-30203 GCA_004027165.1 Ctenomys sociabilis | reverse complement strand
GCTGGGATTACAGGTTTGCTTCACCACGCCCAGTCTCAATTGCTGTCTCAACATGCCCTGGGGGCAGGACTAGCACAGCAGACCTAGGAATCTAATCCCTGGCCCCTGTACCTGCTTGCAGGTGCTTTAATCCACTGAGCAATTTTTCGGCCCTCAGGGTTTCAAAATAATTCCAGAACCCATGACTTTTCCACTAAATCATGAAGCCCCAGTGAAAAATATAAAAATAGTCATTTATAAATACATTAGGATAAGGGAGAGGAGAAAGTCACATATCCTTGATCCTTTAAACTAAAAATGAGCAGCACTTTCCAGAATCATTAACTTTCACAAGTGAACAAAAATTCTGCTAAACAACAGTTGAAATCTTTTGTCTTCTACACATATAAGACTCTTTCAGTGTACTGTCTCAAATACTCAAATAGTACATTTTCACGACTGGACTGTCCCAAGCTTTTGTTCCCACAGTTGTAAAAACACACATTCATGTACATGTATATACACATGAAACTTCCTCTTAAAGGAGTACAGTGAAACCATTAACATGATTATCCTTATTTTAAATATAAGAAAACTTAAGTGTAAGTAACATTATGAAGTATAACTTGTATAAGGCTATATAAGTAGTAAATGATAAGAATGGACTGTCTGGCTTTAAAGATATCTATTAGCTCTTAAACTGCCTCAATCATGTTCTAGGCACCAGGATAGTTTCAGTGTTCAATAAAAGCAAAATAGTGACTGAATACTTATTTTGTGTTTAGCTTAGGCACTATGCTAAAAATAACAAATATTTAGATCTTCATTCCATTTTCATTTTATTTTACTGCACAACGATAGACATGGAACCAGTTCTAGTCTTTGGCATGTACAGAGCCAGTTTTCCCAGTATCATTTATTTAAAAGGCTATCTTTCATCCAATGAACATGATTGGCCTGTTTGTCAAAAATCAGGTGACTGAGTGCTTTTGGAGTTGTTTCTGCATCTTGTTGTCTGTTCCATTGATCTTCAGGTCTATTTTTTCATCATTATTGTGCTACTTTTATCACTATGCTTATGCAATACAATTTCAGGTTAGGGACTATGATGCCTCCGTCTTGCCTTTGTTGCCTAGAATTGCTTTTTCTATTCTGGATAGCAATTTGGAACTCTTGGTTCCAAATGAATTTTAAGATTGGTTTCTCTAATTCTATGAGGTATGTTAATAACATTTTGACTGTAATTTCATTAAATCTGTATAGTAAATTTGGAGTATAACTATTTTCACTATGTTTATTCGTCCTGCCCAAAAACAAGGGATACTTTTCCATTTTCTTATGTCTTCTATGATCTATTTCAGAATATTGTAGTTTTCAGTATAAAGATCTTTTGCTTCCTCTGTAAGATTGATTCCTAAGTGTTTCATTGTTGATGCTGTTATGAAAGGTATCATTTCTATAATTTCTCTCTCAATGAATTTATTACTTTTGTACACAAATGATATTGATTTGTGAGTGTTGACTTTGTATTCAGCTATTCTACTAAATATGGTTATTTAGGAGCCTTTTGGTGAAGCTTTTGGAATCTTCTCTATAGGGTATCATGTTATCTGCAAATAATGATGATTTAAGTTCTTCATTTCCTATTACTATTGTTTTTGTTTATTTCTCATCTCTAATTGCTTTGGCTAATGTTTCCAAAATTATATTGAATAGAAGTGGCGATAGTAGAGAATCTTGTTTTGTTCTTCTTCGTTTTTTTTTGTTTTTTTTTTTTTTATTTCAGAACTGGGGTTTGAATTGAGGCCCTTGCACTTGCCATGGAAGCGCTTATTCTATGGACCCATTTCCCCAGCTTGTCTTTTCTTGATGTTAGTGTTCAAGCTTTCAGTTTTTGACCATTTAGCTTATTGCTGGCTGCTGGTTTTTCATATATAGCTTTTATCAGATTCAGATAAAGACCACCTATTCCAATTTTCTTCAGGGTTTTTATCATGAATAAATTTTTGACTTCATTAAATGATTTTTCTATATTTATTGAGATGTCCATGTGATTTTTTTGTTTGCGGCTCTGATGATACGATGTAGGAAATTTCTTTATTTGGTTTATGTTGAACCATCCCAGCATACCTAGAATGAATAAGGCATACTAAATTTGCTAGAAGATAGAATAGGTAAAATTCTCAAAGATATAGGTATAGGCAAAAACTTTATGAGCAAAATTCCAATAACACAAAAACTATCACAAAGGCTAAATAACTGAGGTATCATTTTATTAAAAAGCTTGTGCATAGCAAAAGAAATCAACAACAGAGTAAAAAAAAAAAAAACACAGAGTGGGAAAAAAGTTATGTTAGCTGGAACTGAAAAGAAATCAGACCCTCAAAATTCAGACACCCAGTCCAAAAATAGGCATCTGATGTAAATAGACATTTCTCATAAGAAGTACAAACAGAAAATAAATATATGAGCAAAAGCTTCAAAATCACTGGTCACTCAAGAAATGTAAACTAAAACTATACTGATATTCCTTCACACTGTGGAAAGAATAGCAATTATCAGAAAACAACTAATAACAAGTGCTGATGGTGCTGCATGTAAAGAGGAACCCTTCTCCACAGTTGATGAGAATATAAGCTGGTGCAACCACTGTGGAAATCAGTTTGAAAATGCTCAAAATACTAGCATTAGTGGTCCCATTTGACTTAGATATTTCCCTTCTTGGTATCTTCCCAGAAAAATTAAAACATCACACCACAGTGTTGTGTGCACCAGTGTGCATCCATAATGGCACAGCTTGCAATACCTAAATCTTGGAAGCAACCCAATGCCTGTCAACCAATGAACGGATAAAAAAGATGTATTTTTCATATCATGGAGTACTACTCATCCAAAAGGAAAAATAAAATTGAGACTTTTATAAGTAAATAGACAGACCTTGACATTATACTCATAAGTGAAATACACATTGCTTTAGCTCTCTGGTGTGAGAAAATGAAAATGTAAATATAACATAAATATACAATAGATATTATAAAATAGGAAGAAATTGTTCAAAATGAAAACAAAATCTGAAGGGGAGTGAAAATGAAGAAAGTGAGGGAAAGAGAAAAAAGGACAAAATGGAAACCATACTTTCTGAATGGAAAAGGGAATGGGTTTGTTTTTAAGGGGATGGAAGGCTAGGGAGATAGCTCCATGGTCTAAGCTACTGCCTCACAGATGCAAGGACCCAGGTTCTATCCCCGGTACCACGTCTTCAGGAGTCCTATACCAGCCACTGAAACAGTGAATGATGCACACCTGTAATCTTAGCGCTGGCGAGGCTGAGAGAGGAAGATCACGATGAATCTGAACTGCATACTGAAACCTTTCATTAAATAAATGAATAAATAAATAAATAATTTTAGGGTCAGTGAGATAGCCCAGTGGACTAAACTGCCTGCCTAGGTAAGCTTAGATAAGCACAGGGACCGTGGTTCAACCCCTATCACCACATGCCACGCAAGCCCTGCCCCTAGGGTGGGCTGCATTGGCAACAGTATCTGAGTGTATTGACTATGCCCGTAATTCTAGCTCTGGGGAGCCTGAAAACTGGATGATGACTATGAGTCCGAGCTGTGTAGAGATCCTGTAACAACCAAATACATTTTTAAAAAATTAAAGAAAAAGAGGAATGAGAATAGGGATAAAAGTGGGAACAAGATACATCATGTACAGATACAAATTCTCTATAATGAATGAAGTCATTATGTATACTTATATTGTACCAATAAACAAAAACATTGTATAAACATTGCTTTAACTCCTTGGTGTGAGAAAATGCAAATGCAAATAATAACATAAATGTACAGTTATGTTATTACAATACACAATGTACTATACTGTGTGTAAATGTACAAAAATGCTAATAAATAAATAAAAGCATTAGGCACCAACCTTCCCATCAAAAGTTCTGTTACTAATTAGAAAAAAACTAGTACATATAAAGCAAATTTGACATAGCACTGTTACAGAGATTCTGAATAATTTTGATTGCTATAGTCAATCTTGATGTCTCAGTAAGGCCTTGACATTTTTAGAAATGCAATTTTTTTTTTGCACAATTCCTCCATATGCTCAGATACAATAACTATCCTGTTTTAACTAGTTGTGAAGTCAATTACAAGACTTGGTTTGATACAGATGAACCATTGACCAGTAAATATGAAGTGAAGTACTGATTTATTGTCTTAACAGGCACCAGGACATGCCAAAGGGTTTTATGAATTTTTTTCTTCATCATCGACTTGGCCACCTGTGTTATTCATATGTTCCACAACCTACATTAATAGAGTGGTTATGACACACTAGCCTAGTCTAGATGTGAATTTTAAGCCTTACTATAAATTGGTACACCTGTTGAGACACTTACATAGATGGAAACTCGTTTGCAGTATGAAATTATGCACAGTACTATACATTTATGTTGTTTTCTCTCTTCAAAGTTTAAGATTTGGGCTTCCACAGAATTTGTAAGTATTGAAATGCTAATTATCTCATATTTTTCAATTTTATTAGCTACTGTTGGCAAGCTATGCCACTGCTTGTTTTTGCATATGAAGTTTCAATGGAACACAGTCACACTAATTTTTGCATGTATTATCTGAAGCTGTAATGCTGCATACTGGCAAAGGTGAGTAGTGGAAATAGGTTTGATTGATCACAACAGCTAAAGTATTATTTACTTAGCCACTTAGATAAATTATTTGCTAAATAAAAATAAAAGAAAAACAATGAGGCAGGGCGGGGGAGATGTCTCAGTAGAATAAGTGCTTCCCTGGCAAGTGCAGGGGTCTGAGTTCAGTCCCCGGTTCTGCAAAAAAAAAAAAAAAAAAAAAAAAAAAAAAAGATAAATTATTTGCTAATCCCTAAACTATTTGATTACTTGTTTCATTATAAATCCACCTATAAAGCAAGTTCATGATAAAAAAAAAAGCTATTAAAAACTTATCAGATGTGGAAATAATAGATAGATCATAGCTGGCTGAATAGATAGACAGACAGATGAAAGAGGGACATATAATTCATTTTACTAAATAAAATTACTAGACTTTAAATATCAAGGTATCAGAACAGAGTAAAATTAATAAATATCTATACATAATGTTTTATTATGTTTAAATATTACTGCATGCATTATAGAAAAGTATCTCAACTACTTCTAACAGATAATTTAATAAGTTTAGGGTACCTTGTGATTCTAATCAGTGTTCATACATATATAGCTTCACAAAATTATTGATTTACATGAATTTCATGGTTTGCTTTCTTCATTAACATTATTGCACAAAATCATAGGATGCTTATATTGGTGACAGAGATTCTGTATCTCAATATGAACCTCACCAACTCCAACTTTAAACAGGAACAATGAGATCCAGAAAGAGGAAGAGAGTTACCTAAGACCCAAGAATCAGTAAAGAGATTAAACTGGCCTAACCAGCACTGACACATTCCTATAATTCCAGTGCTCTAGGAGGTTGAAGCAGGAGAATCACAGCAAGATCAAACCAATTCTGAGCAATGTAGCAATTTAAATAGACCATGTCTCAAACTGAAATAAAGGAACTTTTAAAAACTTAAATAGTTGAGGATGTTCCTCAGAGCAATGGCCCTGAGTTATATAAAATAATAAATAAATAAAATTCCCTGTATTCCATGTTTTAACTACTGTTGCCTCAATTCTGATATAGATAGATAGATAGATAGATAGATAGATAGATAGATAGATAGAGAGAGAGAGAGAGAGATAGAGAGAGAGATAGATATGGATATAGATATATTGACAGATATTTAGTATTTAGTCCCTAATGAAATTCTTAACATAATCATTTTATTTTTTTTTATTTTCTTACTTTAACAAGAGGCTTTTAGATGAGAAATGAAGAACCAAGAAGTATAAATATCCTTCCCAATATATCAGAATAAATTAGAGACAGAGTTAAGTTGATGTGTTAGTGCTTATGCAGAGAACAGCAATGGCAAAGGTGATGTTTGGTCCATGACTGATCAGAAGAAATCAGGATCTCTAGGACTCACCAAGCTCCCAAGTTCATGTCCATATTTTACTTGATGTTAAAAAATTATCTGCCTTATTAGTCAACTGTGGTAGTTAGCTTTCTATTGTTGTAACCTAATACCTGATAAGAACATGAAAGAAGAAACGCTTATTTTGATTCATACTTTCAGAGGTACTTTGTCTGTAGTCAGCCAGTTCTATTTGCTTCTAGCACTATGGTGGAGCAGAAACATCATAGCAAAAGGGCATAGCAGAGAAAACCTGCTTCTACTATGAAGCAAAAAAGATAAAAAAGCCCTCATAACCCAATCACTTACTGTAAGTCCCACCACTTAACACTGCTGCATTGGAAACCAAGCCCTCAAAAAAAAAAAAAAAAAAAAAAAAAGAGCTTTTGGGGTAAGAGTTTACATCAAAACCAAAATACCAAACTGGATTCTTCTTGTCTTATTGCCTTGTTTTACCAGGCCTAAATTAATATGAAAAAGTATGATGATATAGAAATTATTGGGTGGTACATGGTTATTATTTTATATTTTCTCTAAAGCTGAGAATCCTGGGAAGATAGAGAAGAAAGAAAAGTACCTGTATTGTGTACTTTCTTGCCACCTTTTCTTTTAAACCTTAGACATATACCCCCTCGCCTTGTACTGGATCTCTCTCTCTATCTATCTATCTATCTATCTATCTATCTATCTATCTATCTATCTATCTATCTCTTTGACTCTGTCTTTCTTCTTTTTCTCTCTTTCTCCATCTCTGTCTCTTTCTCTGTCTCTGTCTTTCTTCTGTTTCTCTCTTTCTCCATCTCTCTTTCTCTCTTTCTTCTGTTTCTCTCTCTCTTTTTCTCTCTCCACCTCTCTGTCTCTGTCTGTCTTCTGTTTCTCTCTTTCTCTCTCCATCTCTCTGTCTCTTTCTGTCTCTATCTTTCTTTTGTTTCGCTCTGTTTCTTTCTCTCTTAAACATACACAGACACACACACATACACACACACACACACCATCTGTTCTTTCTAGAAATTCCTGTCTTATGTTTAGGCCTCCTATTCCCTTAATCTGCACCTGTCTCCATCTCCTCTAGGAAACATGTCTTTGATCACATGATACCTTCCAAGATCCCTTCAGCTGAAGGCTAGATCTACGTTCTATGAGGACTCATAGCTCTTTTCTTACATAATTCTTCAACTTTAGTTTCTTATATTTATTGAAGATATCAGTGATAATATTTGATCTTCATAGTAACTGATATTGAAGATAGGAAAAGGTCCTCATTCGTCTTTCACAAAAATTAAAGTTGAGTACCTGAGCAGTAAAGTGTCACATGATAACCAGCAGTAATGGTGAACCCTTCAGAGCTCACAATGATAACAGACCACTATGGCACATGTGCCATAAGATTACCTGCATTGCACGTCCTAACACAACCATTGTCATGTATTTCTCCCTTTCATTGACACAGAGGTCCTTTCTCCAACATATGTTTAATCATTGATTATTCCAGAGACCTGAATATATGTCATACCTCATAAAATGATGAAAATATGAATTGAAACTGAAGCACAAAGGTTCAAATATATGTTCAAGAATTTCTCAAGCCAGGTTATACTTTCCCAAGTTTATCATTTTATGCAGCTAGTATCAGGATTACATAGCCAGAAATCCTCTCCAGGTTATCTAGGAAAAGTTTGTAAATGTAAAAGTTACAAATTAAGACTGATACAAGATGGAAGTTGGGAACTCACTTACTAACTCTCTTCTGCAAAGACTAAAGTGTATATAGTTCACTCTAAAATAATAATAATGGCTTCAAATTTTCATAGTTGGTAATTGTACCTTGCAGATATCCCTTCTTGTTGTGGATTTGTTACCCTATGTAACAAACCAAGCAACACCAGTTTAATAGTCAAGTTAGACTGGACATTATCTGATAAAGAACTATGAGCCACCATGAAAGTTTGTGATTAGAAGCTAAATACTATGTGGTTTGCTTCCCAAGGATCTGTTTCTTCTAAGGCCTGTTTGGAATCAGAGCCTCATACTTCACAAAAACAAATTTTTGCAGCTGTCAGGAGTCAGGACAGCTGTGAAAAGAGTGAATTGGACTGGGTTCTGCCTCCTGCATCACCCCAAAGTTCTGCCAGCACCAGTTTCTAGAAACTTTCCCATCAATGAAAGTACAAAGGAGAAAGAGTACTTATGTGTACTTTTCACAAGCCTGGAAGAGCCTGGAAGCTTTGCACTCAGTTACTTTTCCTGGTTTCAGCATGTACCCTGAGTAGACCAAACTGGAGATGGCTGGAGGTTTGTTTTTTTTTTATAAATCCTATGATCTGGCTGTAAGTTCCCTAAACTGGACTAAATTAAAATCAGCAACACCTGCTCTCTTTGCAGTATGCTAAGGCAAAAGAATTTCAGTTCTGAAATGGCCTCAGATGTATCTTTTGATTTTTCATGATATTTCTTTTTCTCATATGAGATGGGTTGAGAATTGCCAGTGTGTGTTTTTGGAAATGTAAAAATTTAGAGTTAGAAAGGATACAAATCTACCAAGACTGGCTCTTTCATTAGAGCCCATTTCAAAACAAAAACATGGGATTCCTAGTTTACAGTTATTATACTTTTAATCACAATAGCATATTATGAAACAAAACTCATTTTCTTTTACTCATTGGGTTCAATCCAACTACCTGGGATCTCCAGACCTGTGACATCCCTGTTTCCTGCTTAAACAAAGACTAAATCACATTGGCAATTCTCAAATTTAAATTGTCCCTTAATGAAAAGCCAGGACATGTTGCCCTATAAGCTCATATGCAATTATTACATTATGAATGTGGCAGAAAATATAAGTCAACCAATGATACTAAAGAACCATTAAAGTACATCAGCTTATTATCAGGACAAATAAATTACCTTTGACATTTTATCAGTTTTGTGAAAGGATACTATTTATATGATCTTCACTGATCTTCCTTGATGATGTCCCTGATCTCTTTTGGCTACAGTTAGCATCTCACCTTGGATTCTTTTCACTTCACATTTATTCACCAGATCAGTGTATGATTGCTACTTCCAATATTCATGCTCTAGTCAGTCTTAAAGTTTAATAATATTTATAAAAGGGGGAATTACCCCCTTGGCCCCCATCCTGTCCCTCTCTCAGAGAAGAGGTTTCTTTCCCTCAATAAATATATTCTGCTCATAAAAAAATAATATTTATAAAAGTACTTTGAATATGAAAGTTTTGGTAGATAAAGAACATGCTGGCCATAGAACTAACAAGGAATTGTTAGGCCTAGGCTTCCTCCAAGCACTGCCATATATGTGAATTTTGGCATATTTCCTTTTGGTAAAACAGAGAATTCCAAGGTAAAAGGCCCTTTTATCTGAAGACATTATGACCAGTCCTAACACTGAGTGTCTAGCTTGCCTTACAGGAAAAGTGTTTGCCATTTCATCTCTCTGGTTTTCAGTATCCTTCCCATTTCTTCACCCCCAAATATCCACATCATACTCTGGAAATAGTATTTAGTGAGGAAGAATTTTATACTATTAGAAGAAGTGTATTGAGCACTACCTTATGTGATGCTCACACTTGACATTGTCTGCACACAAAAATCTATGCGAAATACAGAGAAAAAAGACACATATCTTTTAAAATGAAAGGTTCTCATTGATTTTACACAAAACTGTGGCTTCTAGGGCCAGATAACTGATTTTCTTACTTTTTTCTCTTTTTTAACATATTATCAGTCTTTTGAAAGGATACTATTTATATGGTCCTCACTGACCTTCCTAGGTAAAGTCCCAGTTTCCTTTCGGCTAAAATTAGCAAGTCACCTTTGGATTCTTAAAACATCACATTTATTCACCAGATCATTGCATGACTAAAACTTTCAGTCCTCTATCTTGTTTTCCATCTCGTTTTTCCAGTGTTGTTTAATACCCTATCTAGAAGAATGGGATGGGGGAAAGAAGAAAGATAAGATGCTGAGCTGTTTTTCTCCTGGTCTTCTGTGAGAACTCTATTTTATTCCTTCAAAAGGAATCAGAGTACACTATATTTCTAATTCTTCATGAAATATAACTACAGCCTGCTGAGAATATATGTCACTTTTGTTAAGCATTTTGAGACCAGAAAGTTTCACCAGTCCAAGCCATCTTGGCCTTTGTTAGGCTCCAATCTCAGCTGAAGTCTAAGATAGGGAACATGTAAGTTTGACTCCATGTGTAGTCCTGTCTTCCTAACTTGCCTCTTAGGAGAGCTGTAGGCCTGGATAAAAGCACAAACTTAGTATTTATCTGAAGGGGCAAAGGATATGTGAAAATAGTGTTTCTTTATCTCCTAGATTTTAATTATATCCAGCTGTTTACCTGTATATTATGAAAACTGAGGTGACAGCCTTACTTGAATCATGCCTAGTTATTGGTATGATCATAATAATTAATAATTATTGGATTTCAGAGGCTCCTCACACATGACTTGACTTGACTTGAGGTCCTATTTTGACTTTGGTCCCTGGCTCTGGGGCATTAGAGACCTTAACTGATTTAAAAGATCCATAAGAACTTCCATAATATATCAAAGGCTCCAAAGTGGCCAACTCTTCTTCCAGTTCAACATTTTCTTACTAAGCCAAATATTATGCTACACTAGTACGAAGAATGGT
Organism: Ctenomys sociabilis; assembly: GCA_004027165.1. Classification (NCBI taxonomy): domain Eukaryota; kingdom Metazoa; phylum Chordata; class Mammalia; order Rodentia; family Ctenomyidae; genus Ctenomys; species Ctenomys sociabilis. The sequence goes on along the minus strand of PVKA01027714.1, from coordinate 19,494 downwards.
TTCATCTCTGTGCTTTAGGAGACCATAGCCTGCTTATAAAGCCAGAGGCATAAACAGATTATTTCAGTATGATGTGCTTAATGATAGGCTAGAGAAGGGAACTCCAAGCCTCAAGAGCACTGAAGAGGAGCACTTAACCCAGCCTAAGGGCACCACAGAAGAATTCCCATAGGAGAGGTCAGTGGGTAGATTTCAAAGGCTTTAGGTGCAAATGGTGAGAAATAAATGCCAAAGAAGGAACAGCAAGAGCTAAAAAAGGAATATCTAAAAGCACTCTATGCTTAGGTAACCATGAGTCAGAATATCTAAAACTCAAGGTTCAAGGTTTACAGTAGAAAAAGAAGGGGTTGGAGAGTGAGGTTGATGGAGAACTACTCATACGAATCTCAGATACTTCATTCAGGAACTTAGCTTACATATTAAAATGAGCGGTAATCTAGTTATCAGGTTAATGCTCAGAATAAAATAAAACAAAATGAAAACTTATGCACAGTAAAATAAATTATGAACAGAGCTAATAGGTAGCTGATAGAGTGGGACAAAATATTTGCAAAATGCATGTATAACAAAGGTTTTACAACCAGAATATGTAAGGGACTCAACAGAAAATCAACAAAAATTCAATTTATAAATGAGTAAAGGACTTTGGTAGGTCTTTTAACAGAAGATAATCATATGGTCAATGAATATGTGAAAAACTACTCAATATCACTAAGCATCAGAGAAATGCAAATAAAACCCACAATGAAATGTCAGCTCCTATCTGTTAACTTGGCTACTCTCAAAAAAGACAAATGTAATGGTGAACATGTAGAGAAAAAGAACACTCATATTGTCAGTGAGACTGTAAATTAGTGCAGCCATTATAAAAGACAGAATGGAAGTTGCACAAAAAACTTACAGCTAGAACTATCTTATTATTCAGTCATCCTACAGTGGGTGTATATCTAAAGGAAATGAAATCAGTATATTGAAGACATATTTGCATTCCTAGGTTCATTATAGCAGTAGTCACAGTAGTCAAGAAATGGAAACATGTCCATCAATGGATAGGTGCATAAAAAGAGTACATATGAAGAGAGGGATGCTATTTAGCCATAAAGAAAAGAATGACTACAGGAGCGCATTGGGGAGCATTGGCCTGACTTTACCTAGCTCCAGGAGCCCAAGAAAAGCAATATAAAAGATTCTCCCCAAGTGAGTCCAATACTATATATATATACTTTCTCTCATGCTCTCACAGAGAGCAAACTGGTCAAGCATTGGCCGTGACTCATCCACATGGATGACACAGACAAAGGATCTACAGAATAATGTAAAGGACTACAAGATAAACCCTGAGGGGACTTCACTGACCACATAAGAAACATAAAGTACATGTGTTGGTATATAAGTCTTGCTCTATCTAGGTCTTAACCATCCAGGAGGAAAGTATAAAAATGAAGTATACACCACAGGGCCATAATAAGTTGAGCTGTAAATGGCTATGGTCGACAACACCTTCGGATAACTCACTATTGTTGTGGAATGCTGGATTGTGTTGGATTGTGTTGTCGAGTTCAAGCACCTAAGTTAGTTGAATGATAATGGAGTGCCCATCTCTGACAGGTGTAGAGCAAGGAAGGGGTATAGAATGGAAGAATCATGATGTGTGTGTATGGACAGTACACTTGGGATAGATAATGCTGTGCTTCTACATAATTCGATGAGAGGCAAGATTTGTACTAATGGTGTTTGGACAGGATATTATGTCAGCTTCTAGTACTATTGAATCGTTGATATAATTCAGGTATAAAAAGTAAGATACATAAAGAGCTACACTCTCTTAATTTACTGATAAGAGACCTACGGTATAATAATGTCTGTAAGTATAATATCATGTATACACCTTTTATGATACCAAAACATTATGAAAACAGTTTGCAATGTATTAATTTATGAAATCAAGGTATCTTAAAACTGTCTCATCAATATTTGTACTTCAATAAAACAAAAGTAAAATAAAAAAAGAAACAAAAGTTTTATTAGATTTTGCTGTGAACCCAAAGTCACAATAACACAAGCTAGGAAAGAAAAAAGAATTACACACACACACACACACACACACACACACACACACACACACACACATTTATTATGTTACCAGGATCTTTATTAGCTTGCTTGTAGCAAGCTTGTAGCAAAGGACAAAAGTTTTAACAATAACTCCAAAAAAAGGATGGCTAAAACAAAGTATCAGTGAGGACTTAATTTGCATACTTTTATTTACTATAAAAACAAAGCCTTAATTTTTCTTAATCATTTCTCCCTATCTCCAAATTTTAATATTTTAGTCAATTTCCCATTTCAAAGATGGGAAATGTGTTTGTTGAGCCCATAGAAATGAGTTTCAAGATTCTAGAACAGAATATAAAAATAAATACTAATAATAATTCAAAATGATAGCATTTGTATAATGCTTTACTAAATTTTGTATAAATCATCTTAATTGATTCTTAACTCAATTCTAGAAAGTTTTGGGGCTTTGGAGCATGTTAGTGTCTTTGTTTGGATCATTCTTCTCACCTATGTTTGCATAGTTCTACTAAGGCTTCAGATCTCAGCTCAGTCATCATTTTATTTGTTTATTTTTCTGTTTCACTACTGAACATTTAATTCCATTCCATTATCTACATGTTTATCTTAATGCCAATATCAAAGTTTTGGTCATCATTTCTTAATATCTGTTGTAAAATTATGAAGCCTGGATGCTATTAAGTTGTATTTTCCTTTTAATATTGTTTTGGCTATTCTAGGAATTTAGAAATGCCATATGAATTTTATAAGCAGTTTGTAAATTTCTATATAGGTGTCTGTAATTCTAATATAGAATAAATTGAATCTAAAGATGAGTTCTTAACATCATATATTTCAATCCAAAAGTATGAATATTTTCCATTTATAATTTCTTATGACACTATCTTATAGTTTTTAGAGTATAAAATTAGCATTTATTTTGTTAAATGATTTACTAATTATCTTATTCTTTTTTAATTTTATTGAGAAACAAATATCAATGAGACAGTTTCAAAACTGATTAGTAGGACAGTTTCAATAATTAATACATTGCATATTGTTGTAGTGGTGGTTATTCATTGCACAAGATGCAAACGTGATATCCTGTCCACAAACACTACTAGAACAAATCTTTCTATTCAATGAATTAAGAGAATGTAGCTGTATATCTATCCTAACTATTTTGAATATACAGATACAAAATGGTTGTTCATTTATATCCCCTTTTTTTGTTTCGTTTTGTCAGAGAAGGGTATTCCATTGTCATTTCAATATTATAGGTGGGTGAATTCAGCAAAATATTCCAATATAGTCCAGTAGTCCATAATAATAGTGGGTTTTCCATAAGTCAGTCATCCTTTTATTAAGAAAACCATACCTAACTTCACTGCCCATGTGAATTATTCCATAACATCTTCATGGTACAGGTAGCTGTCTTTGTTTTCATCAATGCATTGCAACAGAAGTGTTATGTGTCACTTGTGACCTACAAAAGTTAAAAAGCAGATATACCCCAGCATTGTTGTGCTTTTAGTTTGAGCTACTCATGAGGTTGCACCAGAATAATCCCTTCAGCCCAGGAGTTCATGGCCAACCTAGGCAATATAGCATGCACTGCCTGAAAAGGAAAAGAAAATATATATATATTCAATCTTATTTCTTTGTATTTTCCTACCTGTGCATATAAGTTGTCCTTCTCAAACCTGACTACTAGAATCACCCCAGAACTTTAAAACATTTTAGCACTTCTGCTATATCCCAAGGCAATTAAATCTCTGGAAATAAGCTGCATGTTTTTCTTTAACTCTTTAGGCTATTTGCATAAGTAGCTAAATTTGAGATGCTCTATCTAAGGATGACTTGAATCTCTGGAACACCGTTTGTAGAAATAGGCTCAGTCTGACAGAAATATCTGTACTGTTTTTCTTTTTACATGAACCAAAAATAAATTTGTTAAGTCACAGAAATTGGGAGTTTTGTTTTTATTCCAGTTAGATAACCCTAATATATTCCTCACTGTATCTCTAGCACCTACAACAGGTTCAGAGGCATAATGGGCATGTAACTATTTATTAAGAAAGACATTATGCTCCTCATCCTTATGGATGAGGTTTGAAGAGATTAAATAAGTCATTCAATACGCTACAGCCTGGAAAGCAGCAGTCTGAATTTGACCCTGTGTCTCTTGGATTCCAAAATGGATATATTATTCTACCATATTGTGATACCCTTTTTTATGCTGAAAACAGTATTTGTGTTTGGAATTAGCCAGGTAGGCCAGTTTAAGTCATCTTGATTTTGTTGACATCTAAAGCATAATGAAGCCAGGCATGGTGGTGCATGCCTGTAATCCCAGCACTCGGGAGGCTGAGGCAGGAGGATTGTTGTGAGTTCGAGACCAGTCTGAGCTACAAGGTGAGCTTAAGGCCAGCCTGAACTGCATAGTGAGACCCTGTCTCAAAAAGACTAAATAAATAAATAAAGCATAATGAAGAGCTGACTGTACATACCTTCTCTCCATCAAACCTGATTAGGATACTGACTTTGGCTACATGAATGTCATAGAGCTTCTTCTTAGCTTGATTGACTGGGTGCTTTTTGGACTTGACCTTCACATGAACACAAGCATACTGTTGTCTTCTGTTGTGTATGTGGCATGCTCAGTGGCTAGGGAGAAAGTGATAATGACTTCTGCTCAAGTTTGCTCCTAGTGGAGCTCTACCTTGAATATTTGAGTCATTTCTGGAGCTCTGGTGTCTTAGGCTGTTAGAAGGTGAGTGGCATGCTGAATATATTTTGTGTGGCTGTTGTTGCCTTTTGTCATTGTTTTCATGGCCTTTTTTGCTTTACCCTTGGTTTTGGTATGGACAGGGGTTTCCTATATAGATTTTGGTGTGATCTTGGTAGAATGACTGTGGTGCTCTACTTTTCAGATGAGGAAGCCAAAAGATTCCAAAAATGTAGATACTCACTTTAATGTCTCTTATAGATGACAATTAGTGATATATTATTACCTTTGCCTTCTGGCACCTAATGTCATGGCCATTAACAACTAATTCAAAAAAATAATTCAAAAAATTCAAAAAAATTCCCCAACTAATTCATGGTAAATGTAAAATCTGAAGGCTAATGATGAGAAGTAGTGATAGTTTCTGGGTTCAATGCTCCTTATCAGCTTATTTGTTTATGTCATATGATATGCATACTAAGATTATTTTGTGTGAGGCCAAGAAATCAGCAATTAAAATATGGAATGACATAATGCAGGTGAAAGAACTTATCTCTGAACTAAATGAAGATCAGCATAACTGGTCATTGACTTAAATTTCCTGAACCTTTCATTTTTGCTAGCATGTGATTTTAAAGATCACCTGAATCATGTAACTCCACATTTCAAACATATATAACATTCTTCTGTTATTCCTTTAAGCATTTCCATGTCAGCCTTCCAAAAGAACTGTATGACCTTTCACAATCTTCCCCTGTCATATTCAGCCAATTCTATGCCAATCTTCCTTTATATACCCTTTTCTCTATTCTCTGCACTCTGATCATTTTAACATTATTTATAACATCCTATAAGTTTTTTTGAGACTTGCTTCCTACAGCTACACCCATCACATTACTCCATGAAGGTTATGTTACTCTGATCCATGTAATATTTTTATATTTAGGCATGCTCAGTTTAGTTTCATTTCTCTGGAAGAGTTTGTCAGCTGATTGATTGGCAGCCTTATACAAAGACTCATTCATGTAACTATTATCACTGATTATTTTCTTTCCAGAAATACTTTACAAAACATACCTCAATACAAGATCTTATTTGATACTAACCCACTGTCTTAGTCAGTTTTCATGCTACTATAGCAACATACTAAAGACTAGATAATTTATAAGAAAGGAAAATTTATGATATATCAATTATGGATGGTGGGAAGTCTAGTATCAAAGCTTCAGAATTTTTGTTGCTAGGTGAAAATCTATCTAGTCTTTGCTTCCAGTATGGTACCTTATATGCTCTAATGTCTGGAAGGAAGAACTCTGTGCTATAAAACGGAAGCAGAAAGACAAAAAAGAAGATGAAGCCCCACTTTAAGCATTTTAAAGAGAGATCTAGTACCATTCATGCAACTTGAACCTTCATATTTCAAACATATGCCAAAGGCCACAGTGTCCAATACAGTTGCATTGCTGTCTGCAAAGTTAATTTCATAAAAACCTGAATCAACAACTTAAGGATCTCAGGCACTCTTAGTTCTTCACATTTAATGAAAAGGCTTCATAGAGGAAATAGTATTATGGAAAATGAATTTTTATACAGGAAAAATAATTTTTGACAGAATAACCAACAATGTTAATAACAACCTCTCATTTAGGATGCATTTTGATTCCTTTTGTAGCTTGTATGGGCTCATTTTCATCTCACAGTGATGCTGGGTAACAAGAACTAATGCTTTAATTGTAGATGGAGACAGTCTTCAAGACTATAGGTGCCAGAGTTCAAGTACAAGCTCTTTAACTTCGTTCTATGAGAATTTAATGCATTTCTGAACCTCAGAAAGAATAATAATTCCTTATACTTTGTAACATTTTTATGAGGATTAACAAATGCACATATATCAGATCTGAGGTATTCCCCAAAGATCAGATCTTCTTTGTTTCCATGAGAGAGCATAAATTTCACTCACAGAAGATGGGGGCCTAAGTAATGGGACTCCATTAATGTACTTAACGGGTTGCAATTAATTTCCTCATCTGGTTCATTGCAAGGAAGCAGAAATAGATCAGTAAACAAAGCAAACATTGGCTTGTTTTTAAGGTCTACATAGAGGATGGGGAAGATACAGAGGGAGGAGGATAAAAAAGGAATTATAGGGCCATCCAGATAACTCAGGGGACTAAAGTACCTACTTAGGCAAAGCACATTGGCATGGTTCAGTCCCTAGCCTGCCATGTCAGCCCCGTCCCAGGGGCACACTGAGACAGAGAATGAGACTGGGTGTGGTGGTGCACACCTGTAATCCCAGTGCTTGGGAGGCTGTAAACAGGCAGATCACTACGAGTCCAATTTGTGTTGTGAGTCCCCGTAGTCCCAATAGATCCTATACTAAATACATTAAGAAAGAGAAAAACAAAGATCTTTGATCTGAAAAAAGATATTATAATGTTATACTACATGTGGCAACACCCCACAAAAATGTGATTACTATTACTGCAAACATGTACTAAGAAAAATAAAAGCTGAAAAAAGTAAACATGACAGGAAACTCAGATTTTTATTGCTTTCATCAATTTTCTCCTTTCTCTCTTCTCTAAAGGAAACTAGTCAAAAGAAATGATTTCATCAACACATTCATACTGATATGTCAATGATGGAAAATACTTCATGAATGAGCACTCCCTAGGAAAGAGAAGTTAACCTTAAAACAAATGAAGTGAATGGTAAAATTCTGGGGAATGTCAATAAAATTTAGATTCCTCTGAAACTGTAACAGGTAGAAGAAGGCTGATGCCATTACAGAAGACCCAACAATAATAGAAGCATAAAATACCACTAACAATAATAGAAGCATAAAAATGTTTCTTTTTTGTAATTTTATTGGAAAACAAATAGCAATGAGACAGTTTCAAAACCGATTAGTAGGATAGTTTCATTTATTAATACATTGTGTATTGTTGTCTTCTTAGTGGTTATTCATAGTACAAGATGGAGATATGATATGCTGTCCAAACACTATTAGTACAAATCTTTCTTCTCACTGAATTAAGAGGAAGTACCTGTATATTTATTCTAACTATTTTGAATATACAGATACAAAATGGTCTTTCATTTATATCCCCTTTTTTGTTTAGTTTTGTTAGAGATGGGTATTGCATTGTCATTTAAATACTGTAGGTGCGTGAATTCAACAAAACATTCCAATATAGTCGAGTAGTCCACAATAGCAATGGGTTTTCCATAGTACTGTCAATGTCAGAAGTTGTTGAATTGAGCCTTTTACAGCTCAGCATATTAATATGGCTTTATTTTTTATGCTTCATTTTTATACTTTTCTGCTGGATAGTTATCCAATAGTAAAATATTTCTTAAATTATATTCTCTATACCACTTGCAACTCAGCTATTCTTCAAAGGAAGAGGACAGAGCAGTAATGGTTAGTATCTCTGGGAATTTTCTTTAGCAGACTAAAAATATAGATATTTCATGAACAATTCTTAGATTGAGTCCTGGTATGGATCTATCAGTACATGAAGAAATGTCCATGTCAAAATGGCACCAATAAGGTCCTCAGGATACACTAAATTGCAGAAATTTGTATCTTCTATTTCTGTAGAAGAAATCTATTTATTTGATCATCTTTGAGGAAATCTCCTGTTACTCATTTTCTCCAGAAGAAAATTATTTGGTTTGTGAGGGCTAGGATCATTCCGCAGTGATATTTAACACCCTACTGATACAAACTTGTAAATTTAGAATCTTCACTTGGATTTTAAACTAAGATAGTTCAGCCTAGTTTGTATTTTAACTTAGACTCTAGAGATGTAATTGATGGACATTTTTTGCCTACATGAACTTACAATAAAGAAAAATACTCTTTAGAGAAAAGTGAAGAAGCACACATTAATATCCCTGAAGATCCTTAGCTAAACCAAAGCCAAGTCCTATTGAGCTTTTATTGTCACACAATATCAATATTTTACAATTATTTTTGTTTTATCTATATTATTAATTGTCAAATATGATTTTCAAGTGACAGAGCTTGCAGGCCAGGTACTGTTTACATGACTAAGAGACCCTTAGAAGTGAGTCAATATGGCAATGAGAATACTTACTGAAGATCAATATCAGAGTTATAACATGTATCAAGATATAATTTGGGGTTATTTATAAATTTTTTAACCCAGTCCAAGGGAGGAATTTGATTTTATATTAATAATTGTCCTTGATAGAGATGAGAGGTTCCAATCTGAAATATTTATTCTACCCAGTTTACTGAGAGATCCCATAGTCTCAAGATTGTACTTATGTATAACCATTCTATGATGTTCAGTACATTCAGGTCATGCAGTATGATATACAGGGATTGAACACACAAATGTACAATGAGGAAACACTGAAACTTGTCCCTATCATTTTCAAACTGTGTGGCATGAAGCAAATGACAAACTCTGAACCTCAGTTTCATTATTGTAAAACAAAACTATTAGCTGGCCAGATAGCTCAGTGGATTATAGCATTTGCTTAGGCAGATGCAGGATCCAGGGGTTCAGTCCCCAGCCTGCCATGCCAGTCCCACCCTCGGGGCATGCTGAAACGGTGAAAAGATTGGGTATGGTGTTGCGTGCCTTTAATCCCAACACTTGGGCAGCTAAAAAACAGGAAGGATCATTACAAGTTCAATATGCATAGTGAGACCCTATGGATCCTGTACTAAATACATAAAAATAAATAAATAAATAAACTTTCATGTGTGTGCAGTGACAGGAGCTGGAGTTATTGGAAATTTGAGCTTTGGTATTAAGCAGTAGCATAATCTTGTTCCTGCCATCCTGAGGAGAATGAACAAATAACTCTGTGGTGTGTGAGATATTATGGGAAGTACTTGGAATCTGAGGCAATTGAGCCTGATATTGAATTCCAGAAGTCCAAACAGGAAGAAATACTACTCTGATCCTGTGCCCTGCCAGTAGTTTCAGGCTGTACATATAGCCTATGTGAACTAAAGTAATCTGAAGAAGCTACGTCTGTATTAAAGATCATATAGACTATTTCAACTTGACTGATTATACCACTGTTACTATGAAGTGATGGATTGCTGTTGTAGATTTTTCATCCAAAATTATCTTGAGCTGTCTTAATGCCTTTCATAGCCCCTTACTTTCAACCTGTGTATATGATGTGCCACCCATCCTCTCAGGTAAACCTCCTAAAACATATCCACCAAACACAAATTTAAGAATATTTTATGTGATTGCATCTAAAAACTATAGAAAAGATTTCTCTGCTTCACTACAGCCTGCCAATCTGATTATCTCACCAATATATTTGGGGAAGGTATAATTTATCAGCTCCTTGTTTTGTGCTCACAAAACCTCCTTCAAGGTAGAATATGTCACTCAGAGTAACTTGAATCCATGTAACTGGGTCATAGTCATTCATATTTGATTCAGAATAAATTACTTTCTTAATTATTTTAAAGCAAACTCATTGTTTTACATCAACATATGAGAGCCCCCTGACAAGCCAGGAGTAGAAGGAGGATGTCAGAGGAGGTGAAGCAACTGGTGAAGGTTTTAAGGACTCAGGGCTGAAATCACTTGGGTCAGGGAGTGGCAGAAAGAAACTGAACTGTCAAAGGAACTATAGAATGAAGCAGAGAAATAGGTGAATGTAAATTCATCTCCAGGCAATGTTGCCCCAGTGTTTGAATCTTTCGAGGAGAAAATGGACAGGGATATGAGATCCACTGATGATGAAATAAGGACTATGATTTGACAGCAGAACTCGAACGACACTTTCAGTACTTCAGACATTCATCTTACCTTATTTTATGACAAACTATGGTCTTCTCAAGGGGTCTATATTAGATAGAGCTCTGAGGCAATGAGTCAATGTGAACTTCTCTGGTCTTAGATAAGTCTCTACTGTAGGAAGACAAAATAAGATGATCCTATGAATCTATTACCATGCTGGGACAATCAAGTAAAACAGTTCCCATTTTAGATTTTATAGTAGTTTTAGTAGCATGCCCTGAACATATCTACAGGGAATGGGCAGGAGCTACATCATGTTATTTCCCTCTTGAACAGATACCTATTAGAAGAGAGAATAAATACAAAATTTAAATAAAGAAAAACAAAAGTGTGAGGAATAAAGCCTTCCTCGTTAAACTCATATATTAAGGTGAGATTTATTTAGAAATATCTTTCAAAACTCTGCAGTGTTGAACAGGTCCCAAATGTAGTGATTTTTTAATAAAATTAAACTCCTTCCACTAAACATTAAAAATGATTGAGTTTATCTATTATTATTATTTTTATTGACTATTATTTTAGAAAATGCCTACCCCATAGTATTGCTGACAAAAGGGCAATTATTCAGTGAGAGTCTCTGTCCATTTTGACCATGAGAAAAGGCCCACATAGATAATGTAAAAGGATTTTCTTTATGTTCTGTTTGTTTATTTATTTATTTATTTATTTATTTGGTGCAGTTTCTTGCTTTGCAGCTTAGACTCATAGTGATCTTCCCGTCTCAGTCTGCCCAGCCCTGCAATTACCTGCTTTTTGGTGGCTGCCTAGGCACAGGGCCTTCATGACATGCAGTAATAGGTCCTTTTGCTTGCAACGCAGGCGGTTAGATTGCTGAGATATCTCACCAGCCTAAAATATTATTTAGTAACGTGGATAGCATAAGCTCTAGAGAAGGCATTTAGGGATTCCATGCCTGACTATCACTTACTATGCGCATGACCTTGAACAAGCCTATATTTTCTGAATTCCTCTTTTCTCATAGGTAAAGTAAGAGTAATAGAACATTCCTTGGCAAATGACTATTTTATTATACCAGTTCATCCACATAGAGCAGTTAGAAGTGTGGGTGAGCAATTAGTTTATGTAAACTTTTAGAAAGATAGTTATCAAACAGTAATAAATGGTATCTGTTTTTATGAACTTTCCCTTAAAAATACAACTAAACATCATGGAATTTTCTTGATAAAGTACTCTCATTTCAATTTGATTATGCAATCCAGTGGCTTTTCCAATACTATATCACTTTTGTGTCTGTATTTTTATCTTTGTTACCTGTTATAGTGGAGGTTTTAACAATTAAGGAGTAAATTTGGGGGGCACTGCTATGACACCCACAATTGCATTTTGGCTAATATTAGCAAGCAAGTCACTAAAGATTGGTAATAATGACTAGGAGATAAAGGGGTTATTGATGACTAGGTAGTATTTCACTATTGCATTTTAACCTGTTTTAGTTCCTGAATTAAGTTTATCTGGGAAAAAACAAAACCTGAATTTATATCCCATGCAATTCTATGAGAAAATGATCAGTTTAGATCTGGTGGAAAATACTGTTTGCTTGTTCTCTGTGACTTTGATCATAATAATTCATAATTCCAGTATACACAAGCTTGAATCATCTATCTAAATCAAATAACAGATTTTCAACTGACAAATATCAGAGCACTATTTGTGATTCATTAAGTAAAGTGTAAGAATTCCTACTAATAACTCTCCACTTCCCAAGACACTGGAAATTTATACAGCTTCCTTTCACTGAGTTACATTCCAACTCAGCCCAGAATAAAGATATTGTTGTTCACAGCTTGATTCACCTTGTTTTAAGTAGCTAGCTGCTCGGAAATAGGGTGATACTAAGACAATGGGAACATTTTCACAAAGGCCTGTGAAATATGTCATGCTTTTATGAAAAAGAGGCATATAGAGGATGGCAATAGTGAGAACTGTAGAACTCTACCTATATGTCTTTAATACTCCCACTTTGTGACTTCACTGTCACCTTTCCCAGAAACAGCTGTGAGGAAACCACCACTGAGAATTTGTCCCAATTTCAATAAAGAGCTATTCCACCCCGTATAAAAGTTTCCAGGTAGTTGCAAATAATTTATTTCTGGGACTGGTTGTGGGGGTCATTTGTTGAGGAGACTGAAAAACTTGGTATAAAGGAGAGAACAGTGATCAAGGAGAATGTTGGTCCCCCCTATATCTGGATATTTAGATGAACTTGTCAATTTCCAAGGGCACAGGTTTCACTTCTGTTCAGAAGAGATAATAGTACATGTTCTGACTGAGGCATTACATTTGATCTTAGACAATAGTGATAACTGAGGCATTATGTGCAAATGTTCTTTGTAAACCACATTATCCTATACAAATTATAAGTGTTAATGCATGTTGCTAGAAAATGAATTTATAGAGATAGATTGAAAATACCCTTCTTTCATTAATGCAGAGAAATAATACGGTTGCAGTAGCAGTCATCTTGCACAACTTTGAACTCAACTAGGATGTTCTGCTAGTGTGAAATATGGCAGTGGTCTCAACTGCATCTTTCAACCTCACTCTGATTTCCTCAGAATACTCCATTCTTAAAGGCCTATAGGTAATACATGCTGTCTGATTGCTGTTCTTTTTTATTGATTCCCTCCTCAATATCTGATGGAGCCAAAATGAATATGAGCTTAGATTCCCTGTGTTCTGCCATCTATGAACATGTGTTTTGCAGCAAAGAATGCTGCCAAGGACATTTCTAAAGTAGAAAGGAATAATGCTTTTATGCGGGGGGAAGGGTGAAAGGAAAGAGGTTTTGTAAACTTTCTGACTGCTGACCTCTGCTTCATGTTTTGAAATCTTTTAAATGGTAGAGTTTCAAACTTTGAATCCCATATCCTTGGCATCTGAATTTAGACTTAAACATACTTTAGCATTTTACTAAGTAAATAGCACTATACAGGATGTTATCAGATGGAGTCCAAAAAGGTTGTTCAAAGAGGGGTTAGGGATCTCTGCCTGTGCTGTTGATCAGGTTCTTGATTTACATCCTGGAAAAAGAATCTGAAGGCTCTCAAGTGTGAAGTGTAGTGCAGATTTTTAAATGCAGAATTAGAAAGTAAGGGACAATAGGAAATAATACTTCAGCTTGCATAACCAGAAGGGCCTTCTGTTGTATGTGTTCACAGTGATCTACTCAGAAGAGCATTAGGCCAGTTTTTAAGGATTAGATGAGGTGGGCCAGAATTGAGTTGGTCATTATTTCAGTTCTGGGATCCATGGCTCTGGAAAAATCCATACAACTTAAGTGATTGTTCATGCTTAGGAGAATGGCTGCTTTAGTACCTACCACAGATGAATTCCTCTTTCTTGGAAGAAAGTGAAATTCATTATTGAGTCTTCTATAAATTTCTATTTTCCTTGGAAGCACAGTGCATATAGGCTGAAAGACATCCAAGTATGGTTCAACCGAGGTCTAAAAATGGATTCTATGAAAGGTGACAGTTGAGTGTTCCTGCAAACCCTGGAAATCACTTTAATTACTCCTTATCTTGGTGTGCTCAGGTTTGAAGTGAGATGAGATAAACCTCATAAATTTAGTGCCATTAAGCCTTGTTTTACCAACTTTCCCAATGATTAACATTCCTACATGCAGAGCTGAGCAGGGATCTAGCCCACTGTTTTAAAATAATGAGGTAGACAAAAATGAGTTTCTATCTTTTCTACACATCTTTATTCCTTCTATCCTACCTCAAGTTGATGGCAGTTGCCTAATGTCCAAGAGGCATTCAAATTGTATTTCATGAAATTTATTTCCTGTCAGCCAAACAAGGCTCAGAGCTCTAGCTCTATCTAATTCAGTACTTTCATCTTTAAAGTGGAGCAAATAATAAACGATTATATTTCTTTTGTAGAGCTGTCTTAAGGATAACAAATTATGTATATTGTTAAAAATGGACAAACAATTACAGTAGTCCTTATTATTCATTCTTGTTTTCTTCATATTCATTATTATATTTGTTTTTTCATAAAAATCATCAAGAAAGACAATAGTAAAATGTTGATAAACTATTGTCTTTCTTGATGATTTTTATTTTACAAAATAGTAAAATGTCCATAGTGATTAAGAGATTCAACTAGAGGTCACAAGACATATTAATAACAATGGAAAGTACTTCTATTTTTCATCAAATGTAATGAAAATATATATCACAAAATGCTTTGCCATGGCAAAGATTCATCAATGATCTTACTCATCTAATATCTGGTTCATATAATGTGGATGGGAAAAGCAACTTTCTGTGTCCTCAGAGTGGCACCTGACATACACTGATGACATCAATTGCTTTTTAATAGAACATCTAGATTCACCATATTTGCCTTGCCTCCAAAGAGAGGCAATTTCCCATTAAAATTTGAGAACAGTATTGTTCTTCTTTTTTTGTATTTTTTAGGTAAGGGTCTACAGGGTGTTCAGAGTCTCATTACTAGATTGGACTCATACTGATGTGCCTGTTTACATCCTCCCAAAAGCTGGAGTTACAGGCATGTGACACCATGCCAAGTCTCAATTACTTTCTCACATGCTCTGGGGGTGGGGCTGGCACAGCAGGCCCAGGGATCAAACTCCCAGCCCCTGGGCCTGCATACAGGCTCTTTAATGCACTGAGCTATTTGCCTGGCCCTCTGTATTGTTCTTGAAAATAAGTATCTGGAACACTAAACCCATACTCCTGCCTGACAACAAACATCTAGCTGGCTAATTTTAGGCAAATTACTTAATATTTCTGCAGCCCAGTTCTTCCTGTACTAAACAACCTAATTCTACTCACCTGATTTCATATGCAGAAAGCAAGCAATTATCAATGGCTTCCAATGCCAGTGTATTGCAATGGATTCCTAAGGAATTACCATTAGCATCTAAATCGAACAGGTATCACCAAATTCGTTTCTAAATCAATAAACCTCTCTTTTTCTTACACTTTATACATAATGTTTTGTACCTATACGTTAGTTAAATGGAACATTAAGAGCTTAGTCTTAGCGTCTAGCAGAAGTTCCAGACATTTGTTAAATAGCAACAAAAATGAATGAATGGCATTACATAAAAAGTAGGGGATATTGTATAGCAGAAGAGGAAAATCTGTATCTATAAAATTAGAATACATATTGAAGTGTGATATTTTAAAAATAAGATGTTGTATATAAATTAACTATTTTTAATAAATGCATAAAATCTTTGCAGAGAACTGTTACATTTTTTTCATGGTGTACATCTATTCATCTGTGTGTCTATGTCTTTTATTAAATCATTATTAACTTTATTATAAATCAATAATAATATATAGCAAATTAAATGTTATAGAAAAATACTGAAATATCAGAAAAACATAAGATGTAGACAGTGAATTTTAGAAAAACATTTCTGGAATGAATACATGAGATTAATAATAGATTGCATGTTATAAAAATTAT
The DNA here is from genome assembly GCA_004027165.1 of Ctenomys sociabilis. Taxonomy (NCBI): domain Eukaryota; kingdom Metazoa; phylum Chordata; class Mammalia; order Rodentia; family Ctenomyidae; genus Ctenomys; species Ctenomys sociabilis. The sequence goes on along the minus strand of PVKA01027714.1, from coordinate 3,438 downwards.
TTGCAAACTTAAATGAATATAAAAATAAAAATTGTCTAAAATAAACATGAAGAAGAAAGAATTTACAGATCAGTCAAACAAAAGTTCACTCTGGGCCAAATCAAGACACTGATATTCATATAATTAGAATTCTCAAAGTAGAAAGGGATAAGCAATAAATAATTAAAGATTTAAAATTTCAGAATGTAGTTAAAATTATTGCGCCAAATTTCCAAGAAAAATGAACCTTTTGCAGAGGAAATATGAATAAAATCATACCGAGATACATAAAAATGAAATTGTCCAAAACTAATTGTATGGGCTTGCCACATAGATCAGCAGATTAAAGCACCTGCAAAGTAGGCGCAGGGAGCAGTGATTCAATCCCAGAGCCTGCCATGCTGGCCCTGCTGCTAGGCACACTGAGATGGTGATTGAGACTGGGTATGATAGTGCAGACTTGGAATCCCAGATCTTGGGAGGATGTTAACTGACAGATCACTATGACTCGATCTAGTACTGAGAACCTGAACACCCTGTAGTCCCTTCCCTAAAATGAAAAAGAAACTAATTATAAAGAAAACAATTCATTAAAGCATATAGATAGAAAAAAATTAGCTATGGAAGAACAAAATTAAATAGCATCTTATTCCACATTAGAAAAAAAAGAGTAAGTGGGTAAGAGACTAGACTTATTTATTCAAAGGACTGAAAGAAAAAGATCTGTCTTCATTGAATTTCACACTTAGCAAACATAACTTTAAGAGCTAAAAGTAAAATATTTTCCAGTTACTTAGACTCCAAATATTCTAATATCTCCAGATGTAGCATACAGAAAATAACAAAGAACATACTCCAAATGGCAAGAGAAGTTGCTGTATGGCCCTGGATAAAGGATAAAGAGCTCTCAAAATGGCAGTTATGCAGGACTATGTAAAATATAATTATATTAGACAAACCTATTTAAAAGGTCATACTGTTTCCAGAAAACAGTATCAATTTTATGTCAGGTTATATACATGTTTTTTCGTGTGTGTGTGTGTGTGTGTGTGTGTGTGTGTGTGTGTGTGTGTGTGAAAAAGACAAGGAAGAACTAATATAAACTCAATGGAAATTGGAAATAACACGTTTCAAAGTTTCCAATACTAGGAGAAAATATCATGACATGACTTACAAGTAAATTGTAAATCAAAGAAACAGTATAAATCATAAAATTAAAATTAAACAATATTCAGAAAATCAATTATTAAATAATTCAAAATTAAATTAAACATTTTCAAATAATATGCAAAATTAACATTAAATTTTGAGTCTAAGAGGCAGAATGTAGTGTATTATACATAGGAGTCTGGGATCAATTCAGAGTACTCACATAGTATTTGATAAGGTTAATCTATATAAAAATTATCAGCTAAGAAAACGTTTTCATGATAGTAAAGAATTACTAAGAATAAAGCATGACAAAATTACTGGAATGGCAAATATATGACCAGCACTTCTAACAGTTTGGTGATAGGTTATTACACAAACTTCTAGTATGTGGTGGATGTGGACAGTGTCCATGACGCTTACTGGTGGCCAGGTGTTGCTTGTGGGACTGAGCTACTGCTATTTCCTTGATATCCACCCTGTGGACTTGGACAGGATCATCACCCATAGGGTGCCAGAGAAGTCCATGCTGATGGAAATATTCTGCTGCTGTATACAAAAAGTAAGTGTAAGACTGCTTTTATATACCTCTTTTTCTCCTGTGTTTAATTGTTTGCCTTATTTGGTGGGTTCTCTATGTTCTGATTCATGGAGTTGTGGTCATTTTGGTCCCTCTTAGAATATCTTTTAGTAGTCTGTGTAAGGTGGGCTTGGTTGTCAGGAAATTCTTCAGTTGTTCTGTCATGGAAGTATTTCACTTCTCCATTAAACTTGAAAGATAATTTTGCAGCGTATATCAGAACTTTGCTCACTGCTCTTCTCTGTGTGTGTGTGTGTGTGTGTATTCATATTTATGAGATTTTTAACTAATTTTGTTGAGAAACAAACAGCAATGAGACAGTTTCAAAACCAATTAGTAGGATAGTTTCAATAATTAATACATTGCATGTTATTGTCTTCATAATAGTTATTCATAGTATGAGATGCAGACATGATAGCCTGTCCAAACACTACTAGTACAAATCTTTCTTCTCATTGAATTAAAAGAAAGTAACTCTATATCTATCCTAGCTATTTTGAACATGCAGAAAACAAAATGGTCCTTCATTTCTTTTCTTTACTTTTTAAATTAATTTTATTGAGGAAAAAAATAGCAATGAGACAGTTTCAAAGCCAATTAGTAGGACAGTTTCAAAAATTAATACAATTGAGTTAGATAAAGGCAAAGTGAATGGCATATGCTGCAGGGTACTGATCAGCTTTTCTTCTGGATGGTTAACAACCTAAGTTCACAGAGCAAAGTTGGAGAAATAGAAGAGCCACAAGGCCAGCCAACATTTTGGCCCTAGCCTTTCAAGGTCAGCAAAGACTCAGAACATCGGAGAACCTGTACTGCCACATCATGAAACTCAGTTGAGCCCCAAATTTTCTGAACAAGGAGATTACAGAGCCACAGAGGAAAGAGATCAAAGGTTTATGGTGTGCCTTGGGAGAGTCGCATGGAGAGAAAACTTTCTCTCAGGCTCTCACAGAGAGCAAACTGGTCAAGCATTGGCCGTGACTCATCCACATGGATGACACAAAGGATATACAGAATAAGGTACGGGATTACAAGATAAACCCTGAGGGGACTTCACTGACCACATAAGAAACATAAAGTACATGTGTTGGTATATAAGTCTTGCTCTGTCTATGTCTTAACCATCCAGCAGAAAAGTCTAAAAATGAGGTATACCACATGGGGCCATAATAATAAGTTGAGCTGTAAATGGCTATAATCAACAACTTCTTCAGATAACTCACTATTGTTGTGGAATGCTGGACTGTGTTGGATTGTGTCGCTGTGTTCAGGCACCTAAATTGGTTGAATGACAATGGAGTGCCCATCTGTGACAGGTGTAGACAAAGGGAGAATCATGATGTGTGTATATGGACAGTACAGATGAGATAGATATGCCGTGCTTCTACATAATTCTATTAGAGGCAAGATTTGCACTAATGGTCGTTGGTCAGGATATTATGTTGGCTTCTAGTACTTTGGACAACCATTAGGAAAATAACAAGGTAGAAAGTATTAATTATTGAATCGTTGATATAATTCAGGTATAAAAATAAGATACATAAACAGCTACATTCTCTTAATTTACTGATAAGAGACATCTGCTATAATAATGTCTGTAAGTATAATATCATGTATGTACCTTGTATGATACCAAAACATTATGAAAACATTTTGCAATGTATTAATTTATCAAATCCATCCTGCTAAGGTGTCTTAAAACTGTCTCATTGATATTTGTACTTCAATAA
>PVKA01027713.1:0-30186 GCA_004027165.1 Ctenomys sociabilis | reverse complement strand
TGATATTTGAGTTGGTCTGTCTGAGGTCTTCCACTCAACATATGTTCTGAACTGCATCCATGTACCTGTGGAATACCTCATATCTTTCTTTATGGCAACATAGTGCTCCATTGTATAGGAATGACACATTTTCCCTATGTATTCATCTAGGCTGATTCCAAGATCTAACCATTAAAAGTTTGCTGCTATAAACATGGGTATGCATGAGTTCTTGTCATATAATGATTTTAACTCCTTTAGGAAGATACTAGAAGGATGATAATTAGGTCCAATAGAATTTCTATTTTTAGTTTTTTGAGGAATCTCCACATTGATTTCCATTGTGGTTGTAGGGTTCCTTTTTCCTCATATCCTCACCAACTTTGGTTATGACTGGATTTTTTCATGTTGGAATAAAATGGTGTCTCAATGCAGTTTTAATTTGCATTTCTCTAATGGCTAGCAATGATGAACATTTTTTATGTAGTTATTGGCCATTTGTATTTCTTCTTTTGAAAAATGTCTGTTCATTCTGGTTGCCAATTTTGTGGTTGAGCCTTTTGTTTTGGAGATCTTCGATTTTTTGAACTCTACATATTCTTGATGTTAGTCCTCTGTCTGTGAAAAAGATGGTGTAATTTTTCCCCTTCTGTAGATTGTCTCTTCACTCTGTTGGTTGTTTCCTTTGCAGTGCAGAAGCTTTTTAGTTTAATATGATCCCGTTTTGTGGTTCTTGGTATTATTTCTTGTGCCATTGGGATTCTGTTCAGAAAGCCCTTGTCTATCCCTGTGTCTTTAAGAGTTGTACCTAGTTTATCTTCATTAGAGAACTTGGCCTGTGGCTGTCCTTTTTGTTTGAACCTTTGTCTGGTTTGGGGATCATGCTAATGGTAGCATCTGAGGATGACCCTGAAAGCACTCCTTCTCTCTTAGTTTCATTAAAAGTTTGTGGAGTAAGAGAGGTAGGTCTTCCTTGAAGTTCCTATAGAATTTGGCTGTGAATCTACTGGGCTTTTCTTAGTTGGGAGATTTTTAATTACAGCTTCAATTTCATTGCCTGTTATTGGATCGCTCAAGATTTTTAAGTTTTCTTGGTTTGTTTTTGGCAATTTATATGTATCTAGGAATCGTTCCATTTCTTCTAAGTTCTCCAAATTTTTGGCATACATGTTTGTGAGGTAGTTGCTAATAATTTTCTGGATTTCAACAGTGTCCATTGTGACTTCACCTTTTTAAATTATGGTTGTATTAACTTGATTGTCTTCTTTCCTTTTTTGATAACATTGGTTAAGAATTTTTCTATTCTATTTACTCTTTCAAAGAACCAGCTCCTTGATTCATTCTTTGTATTGATTTTTTTTGTCTCTATTTTACCAATTTTTGTTCTGATCTTTATAATTTCTTTCCTGATACAAGTTTTGGTTTGGGCTGTTCTTGGTTTTCTAAGACATTGAGATGCATCATGTGATTTTACCTGGGCTTGTTCTATTTTCTGATGTGGGGATTCACTACTGTGAACTTCCCTTGGGACTGCTTTCATTGTGCCCCACAAATTCTGGTGTATTGTATTGGCATGATTATTTAATTTGAAGAACTGTCTTATTTCTTCCTTGATTATTCAAGAGTGTATTGTTTAAGTTCCATATGTTTGCATAGCTTTGTGCTTTATCTTGCTATTAATTCTTAGTTTTGTTGTACTGTGTTTTGATAACATGTGTGGTAAAATTGCAATTCTTTTGCATTTACTTTTTTTTTTTTTTTTTTTTTTTGCAGAACCCGAAATTGAACTCAGGCCCTTGCACTTGCCAAGGAAGAGCTTATTCCACTGAGCCATCTCCTTGGACCCTGCATTTACTTTGGCACACTTTATTGACTAGTGTGTGATGTATTACAGAGGAAGTACCAAGTGTGACTGAAAACAATGTATATTATGTCTTTGTTGGGTGGAGCACTCTGAATTTTCTAAAGGCCACTTCATCATTCTGCAGATCAGCAAGGCTCACTTCAAACACATGACCTTTGAGCCCATCAGCTGCAATTTTGGTTCCTTGAATTCTGGTGACCAGTGCTTTCCCAATATTTCTTATGTTGAACGTAGCCAGTGACTTCATATCAAACCAGCTTTTTCAGAAAATGGCTCAGCCACTTTCCTCTTGGTTCCTTTTTTGTCACCTTTTGAAAGATGCTCATTCTTGCCTACTGCCTCAGTGGTGCTCAGAAAGCCAAAAGGCTGGTGCAACGCTCCCCTGCCCTTGCTACCCATATTTTTAATCATGATTTCAATCTGGATTTATTTGGAACTTTTTTTATAGACTCCCATTCTTTTCTATGCTGGGAACTAATGTTTTCTGTCTCTTTCTTTAACTCCACTAGCTGGTTGTTAGTGTCTTCTCTAGCCCCACTGATCATTTGTTTCATTATAGTCATTATGTGATTAGTTATAGCTCCTTTAAATGAACCAAGCACCTTCTAGAATCGCTTTCCCTCTGCTGGTTTCCTTTTAGACCTGTCTGTTTTGTAGTTTATGATTTCCTCCCCCTCACTGCTCCTTATATCAATTTGGGGGAGTGGGAAGTTTGGGGAGATATTTCATTGCCTTCTCTTTTCATGTTTCTGCTTTTTGTTTGTTTGTTTTTTGCTGAGGCTTGTAATTTCTTTGGCCCAGTGCCCTGTTCCTTGGGAGTGAGCTACAGTATTGTTAGTGAGCCTCCAGACAATCCACACATTGATTGACACAGAGAGAAAACCATTGCAACTTAGGCTGTGGTAGTAAATTGAGTGACAACAATGGCATCGAATGTCAACTGGAAATGGGAGGACCCTAGGAACTATTTGTGAGCGGCCCTGTGCCAAAACAAAGAGGACTTGAATTTTGCTGAAAATAATTAGCTGCCCCCTTCCAGTGACTGAGCTAATTGAGGGCACTGATTCCTGCTGGATATGTGCAGCAGTGCCAAAACTATATACCAATGGATTAAATACACCACGAGGTCCTTCCCCAGGACTTCCCTCTCTGATGATTGATTGCCCTTATCAATCCTGGCCTCCCACAGAAGAACATGGGTCCTATGGATCTTTCTGTTCTGAAGCTGGTTCTCCCATGGGGTCCCAGACCTTCCCAATTTACCCACTCTCTGTGGAAGTGCATCATTTCAGTCCTAAAGTGAGCGCCTCTTCCTGGGTGTTGTCGGTCTCTTCTTCAGTTAGATTGGTCTATTGGAGACCTCAGCATGGAGAGCTGAAGGACTAGAGGCAGAATGCTCAGTTCCGGAGTTTTCTGAGTTTCGACACAGATCCTTGGTGCACCACAGAATCAGTTGTGAGTGGGCTGGGTGCTTTACCTTAACAAATGATATTCCTAAAAATAAATATACTTTACTTAGGTAAGAGAAGTTAGAGCTGAAATGGCAGAACAGCAATAGTAGAACAGGACAAAGGGTCCCAAACCAAGCATTGGAAAGAACATAAGCTTAACAAACACCAGCGTTTGTAAGCCAATTTCCCATTACAGCCTAGGAACATCTGGAGTTTTTTGCTCTGGGTGGTGTCTGGGGAAAATGATTGCTTTAACCAAAGTACAGTGCATGAAGGAAAAATAAAAAATAAAGTATTTTCTCTGATTACCAAAAAAAAAAAAAAAAAAAAAAAAAAAAAAGAAAGAAAGAAAAGAATTTTCAGGGAATGATGGGTGATGTTATTAGAACACTTAATCGTGTGTCACACTGGATTTTAGCATATCCACCACTGGTCTAGTCAGAAGGATGAAAATATCTGTTGTGGGCACTCTAAAATGCAGTCCTTAGCATTTTCCAGGAGGGTCAAGGGCCAGGGAATGAGCACTGGATGTGGAAAGGAAGCCACGTCTGGTTGACCAGACCCTTTTGGATTCTGTGGAGGTTTTAGTGCAATCAGAGACAGCTTCACTTTTTGCCCTTCCCCGAAGGCTGCTGCAAGAGTGTCGAGCACACCCAGCCAAGGGCCAAAGCCCTGTGCAGTGCCCTGCTCTGACAGTGTGCCATTTGCTGGCTGAGTTCATTGATGCCTGAGATACATACAGTCGTGGTAAAATGTTGAGCCAGACAGCAAGTGGTGGGGCAAACTTCTTCAGCTATGCCTGAATACCAACATTTAAAAATTGATTTTTGCCTCAATAGAAAGAAATCAGCAAGTGACAGTAACACTTATAAAAGAAAGCAAACGGGCCTGTATTAAGATGAAGGGAACATCTGGTTTTTGTTTGCTCAACTTTTATTAATTCATCTGAGGTGTGAGTCACCAGCTCACCCAGCCAATATTTCCAAATGAAGTCTTCCTTGCCTCCAGAGTAGCTGGGAAGAGGCACTTCAGAACTACCCTCAGGGAAAGCTGATCCACAGAGTGGTGCCATTTTTACAACATGCAATGTGGTCTTGATAGGCATCTCCTAAAATTGCTTCTATGGTAAACCATGACTACATTCCTTCCTCAGTGGGATTTTATTCCTCCACTCAGAAACTGGAGGACTACTATGCTGACCCCCATAACATCACAAAACATACCCTTCACCTAGAAAGACATTTCACTGGGTCACTGTAGTCTTTCCCAGGACAGAGTGGGACTGAATGTGAAGCCCCCCCCACCAACCCTGGCAATAAGGACAGAAAAGTTTCCTCTCTATATTCATGTTTTCTTAAACCGATACCGGTCTTAAACCTAGGAAGAGAGCCTGGAAGTAGATGCTAAGGAGAGCAGGAAGAGTTTTGCTTGCCACCATCTGCATCCTCCCCTATTCTGGATGTCCAATGCTGCCTTTGCAAGATGGCGGTTCCAAGTTCGCAGTTGGGTACGGTCCAGGCCAAAGCTGGCTGGGCTGTGTAGTCGTGGAGCCAGCTACTGGCTTTCATTACTGTATACTTAATGCAGCTGAGCTCGGCTCTTTCTGACTTACGGAGAGATGTCAAGTGGTGGCCTTAGAATCTCTACCTTTTATAGGAGACTAATGACTTGATTGCCATTCCTCACTCCCAGGTACTAAAAATCAAAAATGAGTAAGACTGGCTCCTGCCCTCAAGGAATTCAGTTTAGTGAAAGAAATAGACCTATAATTACATTTAATTGGATATATGGTTTCAAAGCTCAAAATTTCTAGTTTGTAAATATACTAGACTGGGATGGTTAGGTTTCCTTTCTGTAGAGAACTGCATGCTGCATTTTCCTTATGCCATTTATCATGTTCAATAGCTTAAACATTAGACATCTTCTACCTGTGTTGAACCTGCTGTCCACCTTCTTTACAGAACATTTTCGTGTTGTTACTCTAAGGGAGAAACAAAAGGGTAGCCTCAGAATCCATGAATCTGTAAAATGTCTCATGAACAATGATCCAGCTCTCTATCAAAGCACAAAAACAAGTCTCCAATATTTAAATGATATGAGTGAAGGCCAGGGAGGCCTTGCAAGTGCAAGGTCCTGAGTTCGATGCCTGGTACTACAAAAATGAATGAATGAATGAATGCTATGTGTGATCTTGGAAAATCATCTCTCCCCTGTAATTCAGGACAGACATTGCCAGCTTCAGGCTCATTTCTCCCAGTATTTAGGTGATGTTCTTGGTAGAAAATGAAAGTCCTAATTTTCATAAAAAACATGCCATCATTGGTGTGCCCTTTCCTCTATTTCCTATTAGATTGGATTTAGATATAATACTGGCAAGAGCAACATGGGACATAATCAGTGATGTGTTTGGGCCAATGGGAATTATTTTGACAATCTGTTCTAACCATACAAGCACTGTTTCTAATAAAAATTTTTATTAGGTGTTGTCACAGATGTAAATGTTTCATAAAGATATCACTCGAGTTGTAAATCATACACTTGAATTCATTCTAAAGTCATCTCATTAAGTACTAAGGAAAACTGTCTTTCACATAAATCTCAGTCTTGAGTGAGTGTAAACATGGAACAAAGAATAAAATACTGAGATCAAGCCTTAGCTTTAGGAGACTAACAGAAATATGAAAATTTCCCTTATGTGTTTCTACAATCTTCCTCTCCAGATTGTACCCTTCAAAAGTTTCATTGTCTTCCTAGGTCCATTAGATTCTCCAGAGATATTAGAACTGGAGAAATAAGCCAGACTTAAGAAAAAAACAGCTTTGGCTTATTCAAGTATGATTGATAAACTGTAAATTTTATCTCTTCTAGGATACCATCCTGTGGGGTTTTAAAAATGCATGCAGCCATGTAGCTATCACCACATCAAGATATGGAATATTTCCATCTTTTCAAATTATTGCCCTGGTCCTTCTGTGAGTTAATCCCTTCACTAGCCCCAGGTTTCTGGCAAACACTGACCTGTTTGGTCTCTATCCCCATAGTTTTTCTATTCTTCAGAATGTGATGGAAACAGAACCATACAACATGCAGGTCTTTGTAGATGCTTTCACTTTTAAAATTGATAACATTATTTTTCAGATAAGATAACGCATAGGCATTGTGGGAAATTTCACATATTTTAGAAACAAGGAAACCTGATATCATTTCCTTGCAATCAACAAGGGACAGCAGGTGTCTTTTTGACATCTGATTTCATTTCCTTGCTGGAGGTGCTAGATATGCTAATGATCCTGATTTCATCACTAAACTAGATCCATGTATACTAACTTCATACTATACTCTATGCATTTTTACAATGTATCAATTTAAATCATTGAAAATGCTAGAAATGCTTCCTATAGGCAATCATTGCTAATGTCTTGATGCGTTTCAGTACTTGCTTCAGCAACACATATAGTAAAATTAATGTCTCAGTCTTTTTCTTTACTCTATATGCACCTACACTCACCCATATGGAAACAAAATATAGAAAACTTTCATCTGTATAGGGTGAATGTGAGAGCTATTCATAGCTATAATGGTAACTTACTAAGCATGGAATGAATGAATGAGTGAATGAATGAACCATCCAGCAGACAAACCAATGAATCATTCCTTCTCCAGCCTGCTTAGTGCTGCTCATTCTTTGTTTACCATTAGAAGAAGAAGAAAAAGGTCTTTGGGAATGTCACTGCAGGGACCAGCACAGAGGGGGTGAAGCTTGCGTTCAAATGCCTTGGCACTTCTCACGCGTGCCTATTCTGCCTGGCAAGATGGCCTAATAACTGCTTTTCCCATCTCTGTGGTGGGCCTCACCATTGCCCAGCAGAGCCAGGCCCTGTGATGGCAAGGAGATGTGAAGAGCGTAAGGAAGGAGTTGGCAGAGAGAGGAGGGAGCCATCTGCTCCCAGTTATCAGTGGGCACACAGCTCCGTGATGGGTGTGGGCTTCTCAGTGGCAGGTGGAAAGGGCCAGCTAAATAGCTCAGTGGATTAAAGTGCCTGCAAGTAGGCACAAGGACCAGGGGTTTGACTCTGGGCCTGTTATGCCAGTCCCGCCCTCAGGGGGTGCTGAGATGGCAACTGAGAGTGGATGTGGTGGTGTGTACCTGTAATCCCAGCACTTGAGAGGTTGTAAATAGGTGGATCACTATGAGTCCAGTCTAGTAGTGAGATCCTGAATATTCTGTAGATCCTTCCCTAAAATACAAAGAAAGAAAGAAAGAATGTTAGTATAAAACCTATATTTTAGACTGGGTGTGGTGGCACGTACCTGTAATCCCAGCTATTGGGAGGCTGTAAACTGGTGGATCACTATCAGTCTGATCTAGTAGTGAGACACTGAACATCCTGTAGACCCTTCCCTAAAAAAATACGAAAAGAGGTGGTTCAGTGGCAGGCAGGTGAGCACAGGCCTTCCTGCCCTTCTGTGGGGTTGGCAGAGAATTGAAAGGTCTGTGTTTAAGAACCAAGGTGAGGGCAAGGAAAGGCTGAAGTAAGTGGGCATAAGACCACTCTTGTTTTGGCCTTTGCTCCTAATCTCTAGTATTTGGCACCAGTAGTCATGACAAGTGCAGTTATCACTTACTGAAGCTCCTAACGTGGGTCGGGCATAGGGTTAAGCTTTTCACTTGCGCTGTCTCACTGAACAACCACAACCATCATTAAGCATCATTATCATCCCCTCTCTTATGAGGAAGGAAGAAGCCAAAGCTCAGAGAGGTTCACTGAATGCACAAGCCACACAGCATCTTAGTGCACTGCCTTGGCTACAGTAAGCACCCTATCAACAGTAGTTGTTATGCTTAGTGTGGGGTTTACTAATTATAAGACATGACTGATGACATAGTTGGCTCAAAGCAGACCCTGGGCTCCAACCCTTGAAGCAGCCTGGGAGATGCAGATGCCCAGAGGTATTCTGGAACTTATGGGGACCTCCTCAATGGAGCATGAGGATCCTGTTTTCCTTTTCTGCTTCTTCAAGACTTGTGAAGGTGGCTCCTTGGGTGGTGAAGAAAATGATGTTGGGCTTGGGCTTGACTCCTTGGTTCCCACAAATGTCCTTAATATTTTCCATTTTCTGAGCGCTTTTGTGAAATGGCTCTAATGTGGTTGACAGGATTTGTAGCGAGAGCCAAGCCAAGCCTTCCTCTGCAGGAAAGCTGGAAGCTGTGAAGGGTCTTGTCAGTGTTCATGTAGCCCACAGCCTCTAGCTCCGTGTGGCCCAAGGCCGAGGCTTCCTGGCATTGGCAGCTGAGCACAGTGCACTCATTGATTCCCAGGCCATTTCTCAGGGTGAGAAGCCAACACCCCATAGCCCTGCTGTGGACTTGCAGGAACCTTTCTCCTGGGAGAGCTTGGCTGGAACCTCTGACCTGCCTGGGAAGCTCTCTGTGTCTCAGAGATCACTGTGTTCTGTTCAAGATAGTCTTTGCCTTTCTGTGTTTTTGGCAGTTTTGTTTCCAGGATCCTGGAGAAAATTTGAAACTTAAAATTACCCGCATGCCAGGAATCTCTACAGCCTCCTTGTGAGATGTGGATGACCACCATATGCTGTTTACATAAAAACGAATGTCTTCCCCCATGGAGCATGTGGGCCTGAAATACTGGCTAACCCCTCTTTTACCTCAGCATCTGGAGCAATGGCTCTCTGGGCAAGGGAAGATGTGTGTGCTGATAGAAATTTGGCTCTCAAAAGGCCCAAACATTCATTTGTATGAGAGCCTCATCTTCCAGAGTGGCAGGTGGTGGGTAGGTCCACATGCTCCTGGGGGCCTGGTTGAAGAAGTCAGAAGAAGACAAACAGGTAGTGCTGGAGGATTGCCTTTGGCTTTGCCAGGCAGACTTTCAGAGAGGTGCCCTCACCCCAAGGATATCCCCAATATCATGAGCCTTAGTGATGGGGCATGGAAGACTCTTTCCTGATACTTTAAATATATATGCTCCTCAACTTATGGTGGGATGCCATCCCAATAAATCCGCTGTAACTTGAAAATGTACTGAATTAAAAATCCATTAATACATCTAACTTACTGAGCATGATTCCTTGACCTGGTCTACGCTGACTGTGCTCAGAACACTTACGTTGCCCTACAGGTTGGTAAAATTGCTAGCATAAAGCTTATCTACACTAAAGTGTTGAATATCTCATGTAATTTATTTAATATAGCAATGAAAGTAAAACAACCTCAGAATTTCAATATGGGTATGTTTTGGCTATAAAGTAGAAAAATTGTAAGTCAAACCAGAATAAGTCAGGGACTTATTGGAACTGCTACCTAGCATAAGCAATAGCTATCATTCATTTATTCATTTGTCACCAAATTAGTGAGCTCCTATTATGTTACATGCATGTCTGAGATGGCCACAAAGTCAGCGCTAGCCACTTGCCCCCACTGAGTCCCAACCAGGACACTGGACCACAACTTAAAAGTTTGGGAGTGAGAAAAGCTGAAATTCTACAGGCTAGGGCACCTGGTAAGCCTGTTACTCACTGTAATCCCATGATAATTATTAATCAGTTTCTTCATTTAGTCAACAATTTGTGAATGTCCACTGTGTGCCAGACAGTGTACTAAGCAATGACTTCGAAGAGGGAGAATCCCAGCTGTAAGGGGAACTTCAGAAAATAGTAACAAACATTTACAAGGTGCTTATAATGTATGAGAAGGCCCACACTGTGTGCTTCCCATGTCCTTTCTCTTTGAATTTCCATTGCTTCACTGTCAGGGAGGGTCACACACATGGAGAAACTGAGGTGCAAAGGGTTCACTGACTTGCTCAGAGCAACTGCTATGATTTGGGATGGTTTGACTGTGTTCCCACTGGTACACCTCCTGGACACTCAGTCCTCAGTGTGGCGAGGTCAGGATGTGGGAAATTTAAAAGGCTTCTGTATTTTTGAGCCTTTTGTATTTTGAGCACAAGATAGAGAAGACAGCAGGGGCTGAGCAGAGCGGCATGCCATGGGAGAGCTTTGAGAGGCAGCGTTGCGGATGTGAGCCTGTGAGCCGCACTAAAGCATGTGAACGCAGGAAAGGGGATCTCCTGCTAACATGCCTCGATAATGCCCCTCTTGTTACTTAATCCAACTGACTTTGACTCAATTTCCTAGGCAGCTATGTTATTTCAAAGAAGCTGCCGGATCCCTTTCAGGACAAATTTCATGCTTTTGGAAGTGTTGTTTTTTTTTTTCTCCCCCTAAGAACTTTATACTTTCCTTACAACTTTTCAAAGCACCTACCATATGGTGTTGCTCCCAAGAGAGAGATGATAGGTAGCCCCTTTACTTGGGGAGCAGTTGAAGTGAAGTCATCTGTCCACCAACGTGACAGCTGCAGGGAGAGCCACTTTCTCCCGGGCAGCAGGCCCCCGCCAGAGCCCAGCCTGGCAGCCTTTGCCATGTGTGCCTCTCAGCCCGCAGCTTCCTATCTCTGACTTCCTTTTACCACTGCTTCCCATTATGTAAGTGCATTTTTGCAGAGATGAGATCCAAGCCTGTGCTGAATATTTTAGGTGTCAAACATCCTGTTTTCCTGTGAGTAATGTGACCCCACCCGTGACCCACTGCATTTCTGAATGACATCATGGGATTAAACTGAGAACGGTTGAAGAGAAGTGATGATGGGAGTCCAGGGACCTCTGCTTGCCCCTTTATCTTCCAGCAAGTTGTTTGGGGATGTTGAACAAGAACTCTGCAAGTCTGTGTCTGCTTTACACAAAGCCAGTGTCAGCACTCCAGGGCCTGTGGACCAAATAGAGCAAATCTAGTCCTGGCTGCTAGTACAAATAAAGTTTTATTGGCACACAGCCATGCTCCTTTGTTTGATTATTGGCTCCAGCCACTTTTGCACTACCTGGACAACAGAGTTGTGTTCATGTGACAAGATCCCATGTTGCCCATTTGTGGCTCTTACACAGAAGGTTGGCTGAGCCCCACATTGAAGCCTTTTGCTACCACACAGAAAAAGGCCTGTGAGTGTAGACACATCCCATGACTCTGAGCTCTGTAGCCCATTCCCATCTTTTCCTCCTCAAATCCATGTTTATTAAATGACATCACAACTTGTACATTTATTAAATGATTGTTGCCCTTCCAGGAAGGCCCCTTGGGAGATTGCACACTTGTTCCAATGTGGCTGCCAAAACGCTGGCCATCACAGCCACTGCTCATAAGGAGGGCCAAGGTAAGTAATACCTGAGAAAACCCACTTCACCTTCTCTGTAGATCTACCCCTGCCTAGTTGTTGTGGATAAATGTTGGTCCACTAAAAGAATTCAAATTAAACACTGAGGATATTCCACAGAATGGTTGCATATTCTGAGAACAGTATCTTCAGGGGCAAGGTAGCCTCACTCAATGAATTGAGAGTCAAGGTTAACTTCAGAAATGCCTTTGGGGATTTAGGTGCATGTAGGCAGCATGTGTGCCCCTGTTTTCATCACATAATAAAATGCTTGGTGGGTTCCACTCTTCTCTGTTTAGGGGCTACTTCCATCATTCAGTTACCTTTATCATCTGCCCTGTAACCCCCCATCTCTTTCCAGTTGCTGGCAGTGGATTTTCCTGAAGCTTGGTCCATTGTACCATTTAGCTAAAAATGACCTGGGCTAAAGGACAAGGAAGTCCTCTGTGCAGTTCCCTTTCTCACACTCAAGGTCAAAAGAAAAGAGATGCCTGGGACCTGCAGTGTGGAGGGGCAAGTTGTGTAGATGGCGGTCCCTTCCTGTGCACTTGGGCCTGCTGTGGTGCAAGGAGTGTGGAGTCAAGTGATTTCAGAAAACCACGAAATGTTTACTTACTGCTCTGCAGTTTTGTTTGCTCATTTACCTTCATCTCATTCTGCAAGGGGAGCTTTGTGTGGGCAGTGCTTCAGCAGAAAGATAGCTCTTTAGCACGTTGCTTTTGGGTCTTTTCTACTTTTTCCTTTCTTTCTCTGCTACTTCTCCTCCTCTTCCTTTTCTTTTTTCTTTTTTTTTTTTGCCTTTTCCCCTCTTCTCCTCTTTGTCCTCTTCCTCTACCTCATCTTTTTCCCCTCTTTTCTTCCTTTCTTTCCCTCTTTCCTCCTGCTCTCCTCCCATCCTCTCCTTCTCCCTTCTCCTCCCTCTTCTCTTCTCTTTATCCTTTTCTCTTCACCAGAAGGCACTCACATTTTGCGACTCACACAGAATGCCTGGTTTATTTTTTTTTTTTTTTTTTTTTTTTTTTTTTTTTTTTTTTTTTGACAGGGTCTTCCTATGCAGTTCAGGCTGGCCTTGAGCTCACTTTGTAGCTCAGGCTGGTCTCGAACATCCTCCTGCCTCAGCCTCCCAAGTGCTGGGATTACAGGCATGCGCCACCACGCCCGGCTGAATGCCTGGTTTATGACATTGCCTTACTGAGTTCTGCTCTGCCAGTGTCTCAGACATGGGACTTGGAGAAAGAGCTGCTCTAATCTAGGTTTGTATGTATGCTTCCTATTAAACTAAATGCACTTGTGAGTGTATGAATGATCAAATGGATTGCTAGGGTACACAAAGGATTAGGCTGAAATCACAAGTGTAAATTCCTCCCTAGTGCTCCTGGATTTGCACCCACCCTATTTCCAGCTAAAAATTGATTTGGGAATAGTTTGGGTGGGGAAGCTTTCTTTGATCCATACTGGGGATTGAGACTGGGGTCTCACACTGAATGAGTTTCCCAGCACTTTTAAAATTTAATTTTGAGATGGATTTTCACTAAGTCATCCACACTGAAGTGGCGATCTTCCTGTTTCAGTCTTCAACTGTGGCCAGCTTTTCCTGACATTTTCTTGCTCCGGGAATCAGAAATTAAACTTGAGTTTCTATCTCTGGTCCCAGGTGTAAAGTAGAATCTAGTCTTGATGTGATGGAGCCAAGTTGTCCTGTCTTGATGCCTAAAGTATCACAGAGAGGTTGCTGGTTGCACTGTATGTGTCAGTACTATGTATTTCTTTCATCAGTATGCTTTTTTTTTGGTTGTTTTTTTTTTTTGCACATAGAGTGGGCCTGTCCTCCAGAACCTTTCATGAGTTAGAATTAATTGTATCGCTTATGCCATACCACAACAATATGTGGAAGAGCAAGCATGTGGGACTTTGTGGTGTTTGCTTTTATATTTTGAACTTAGTGTCTGTTTTGGTAATAGTTAATACTTGACCAAGTAGCTTTGGAGTGTGAATCGTCCAAGCTTGAATCCCATGTGAGTTCCATCAGACAGTCAGCATGTGAAGGAACTTGCACTCTGTTTATAAAAGCTATGGGCTCGCTGGTCCTTGGGTGATTTCCAAAGTGGCAAGGTTTGCCACCAAAAGGAGTGGTAAGGAGGAGGACTTTTTGCAAGAGAGCTCTTTAATTTGCAAGGTTTTGTGTAAAGAGAAGAGGTGGATTTAGAACTGTTTGGTGGAAGGTGCAGTACCTCAGTTTTGATGCTGAGAGCGGGAGCAGTGGTCCTAGCAAGGGCTCCATTTTGGTTCACTTCTTAGTATTCATAGGCATGAAGAGCTCTACTTAATAGGTGCGCTGAGTTCCTCTGGGCAGATCTACTGGAGGAGGAGTGATGACTGTGCTCTGACCATTGGTAGTGAGTGGGGGACATAAGGAGTAGAGATGTATCAGGGCTGAAGACAGAGAGCAGAGCTGAGTGGCAGGCAGAGGATGTTAGCCAATAGTCCCTTCAGTGCTCTACACAAAAGCTGAACCTGTTCAAAAGGGCTGTAGCCATCTGGTTAGTCTTTTCTGCCCTGGGCCTCACTATTATTCAAAGGTATGCTGGTCATATGAGTGTTCCTGTGACATCTGTGCCTTGTGTCTTACCTGTCACTGATTAACCAGTCTCCAGCACCCAACGTGTGTTCTGAGAAGGTACCCTCTGCTGGCCTGTCCCTTCAGCCCATTGCAGGGAGGAGATACTTGTTCTCATTTTAAGGACCTGAGCCATTTGGCAATATTTTAAAAAGAACCTATCCAAGTGTTCTCCTTTAATGAGTGCCAGAAGTGACTCATGCTGGAGGAATGCAGGAAATAGCCCCTTGGAAATCAGTGATGAATCATCTCAAGCCCCAGCTGATCTTCTAATCTCCTCAGTTGGTTTATCACTTCTCCCCATACAGCCTGTTGCTCTCCTTGGACAGTAACTTTTGACTGACTGACTGATTGACTGATGATTCATTAGTCCATTCATTCAACCCATCCAATATTCATTCATTCTACATTAATGTCCCAAACTTTAACCTAAAGGCTGTGTAACAATGTGGGACAAAATCCAACAGAGATCCTGTTCCTATGGAGCACACTTTCCTGCCGGAAAGAGAGGTGATACACAAACAACAAAGAAACACACAGATAAGCAAAATACCCAAGAATGGCAAATGCAGCACAGAGAATGAAAGTGAGGTGATGTGATAGAGTGACTGGTGGCTACCAGAGAGCATGGTCAAGGCTAGTATCTGTGAGGAGATGACCTTTAAGCTAAGATGTGAGGAGAGAGGTGAGAGTGTGCTGAGTATGAGAGAAAGGGTCACAGAGCTTCTGAGCCAAGGATCTAGATGGGAAGACAGTCACAGTGCACTTAGATAGACACTGTGACTGAAAGGGAGTTCTGGAACATGGAGTAAAGGGCCCAAGGGCTGAGCTCAAGGGTCAGAGGGGAAAGCAAATATGAACAAACATGCAAATGTGCTCACAGCACATAAGCATATCTGAAGGACCAAGAAATTTCTGTGAAGCTCTAAGGAAAAGAAAGGGCCTGTGGGAGATGGAACTTCAGAGGCAGACACAGACAGGTTATGAGTTTGGGCTTTAAATTCCGACAACGATGAAAGAACCAGTAAGGGGGTCAGAGACACAGTCCAATTTATCTTTGCAAAGAGTGCATCATGGCTGGGCAAAGTGCTATGTGTCTGTAGTCCTGACTATTTAGGAGTCTGAAGCAGCAGGATCATGAGAACCAACAAATTTGTGACCAGCCTGACCAATTTAGTGAGTCTTAATTTTCTTGTAGCTAAGATAAAATATCCCAAACCTATAGTTAAAGAGGGAAAGGTTTATTTTGATTCAGTTTGTAGAAATTTCAATCCATAATCTACTGGCTCCATGGCAGAGTGGCATGACATGGTCATTACCAGATTTTCTAACAAAATATTTAATATCTCCTTGCAAGGCCTTGCACTTCCTACTGTCCAGCCCAGCCCCACTAGTGACTCCAGCTATCTTTTCTGTTTCTATATTTATTTCTATTTTTAAGTTTTTTGTATTTTAGGGAAGAGTCTACAGTGTGTTCAGGGACTCCCTACTAGATTGGACTTGTAGTGATCCACCTGTTTATAGCCTCCCAAGAGCTGGGATTACAGGTGAGCACCAGCATGCCCAGTCTCAATTGCAGTCTCAGCGCGCCCCAGGATCCAGGATATAGTTTTAATTTTAGTTTTTTAAAATTTTTATGTATTTGGTACAGGGTCTTATTATGCATCTTGGACTTGTAGTGACGCTCCTGTTTTCAGCCTCCCCAGCGCTGGGGTTATAGGTATGTGCCACATCGCTGAGACTCAGTTGCTGTCTCAATGTGCCCAGGGTTGGGGCTCGTGCCACATGTGGTACCATGGATCGAAACCGAGTCCCTGGGCCTGCCTAAGTAGGCACTTAGTCTACTGAGCTATCTCACTGGCTCTCCCCAGCTGTCTTTTGACTTCAGGAGACTTCCAGTCTATCGAGACTACTGCTTTTTCACTATCTCTCACTTCCTTGACATGCTCTTTCCCTATCATAGCGAGCTTGCCTTCCCCACTCCACCACTGAAATCACTCCTTTGTGTGCACTCCAACTCCTTGTCCTTCTTGAACCTTCACATTTGGCAAAAACTTCTTTTATGGTACCAGGGATTGAACTCAGGACCTTAAGCTTGTCATACAGGCACGTATGCTGCTGAGCTATATACCTGGTCTGGGAAAAACTTTTAACATGGCTAAACTCCAATCTCTTGCCATTAGGTACCTGGAGCTAAAATGTAAGTAAGGGAAAACAAAGCTCACCATGACTGATGCTGTCCTCACTTTAAGTTTATGGCCACCAGCTGCAAGTGAGTCCTGCGAATTATATAACAAAATATTCCTCTACCTAGATATTTATCTCCAATTCTCCTCAAAGATTGTCACATCACTCCTCTCTCCTCAAACCTCCCACATCTTCTCCTGCATCTTCACTCTCAGCAGTTATTCTTGTTTCTCTCTTCACTGAAAAAACAGATGTTATTGGAAGACAAAAGAACTTTCCAAAGCTCTCCCCAGCAACTAGGTTACGCCGGAAGTGTCTGCTTTCTATCTAAGGATAACCCTTCTACTTTTTCACTAAAGTCCTACTTCCTCTCACCTAATAAATGAGGCCTTAAAAATTCTCCCATTTTCCTGTAAATCATTATTTTCCCTGGGCTATCAGAGCACTTCCATCAATGGACAAACCCATCTCAAGCCACCTTCTCTTGCAATTGCCCCATCTGTTCTTTCAGTTTTACATCAAAGGCTCTTAAAAAACCCATACTCATGTCTTCCAGATTCTCTCCTCTTACATGTAACTTCTCTCCCTCTTATTAATATGTCAAAGATGCAGAAAGATGATTATCAAGGAGTGCACAGTGTAAAAGGCCAATGGAAATAGAACCTTTATAACATTAAGACCCAAAAATCTCCTCGCTTGAGCAGTGAGATTTCATGTCCAACAGGGAAAGAAAAACATGAAAATGAAACATCCAATCTCAGTAATTCTTTAGAAACACAATTCTATGAAAAGTGCAATACCTATCAAGATCTACAATAAAATTTGTAATTGTGCCAGCAAAAATTTTAGACATGTTAAACACAGATAAATATAAGGAAGTATATTAAGAGTTTTTTCATTGCATTTTAAACTATACAGTTGTTGGAATTTTATGAGGAATTGTGAACAAATATTTTAAAAAAGACTGTGAAGTGCAGTATAATAAATGTGTGGTCCTATCATCCTTAATTAACATGACTACTATTTAAAATGGTATATTTGTACTACAAATGTCTTACTATGAAGAATTTCAGACATATATGAAAGTAAAATGTTTAATAATGTAGAAAGTTAAAGGAATATCTTATCCCCATGTACCTACGATCTAGCTTCAAAAATTATTTCATCATGGCTCACATTGTTTCATCTGCCATCTCATCCTTTTCCCTCCCAAATTAATTTGGAGAAAATCCTATACATTGTATAATTTTAACTATACCATAATTCCATACGTATCTCTCTAAAGAACATCTTTAGTGTCCAGTGAATACCAAATTTACAACAGTCTCAGAGTGACTTAACTTCCCTTGAGAAAATTTTGTTTATATTAGGATCCAAATGAGTGCCATATATTGCAATTAACTGATAGATCGCTCAAGCAGGTTTGTACTCCCTGTCCTTTTTTCCCCTTGAAACTTAAGTTTTGGAATAGCTACTTGTTTATCCTATAGTTTTCAGCGCTGGAGTTTACTATATCCCTGTGGTGTCTTTAGTGTACTTTTGTGTTTCTTATATTTCCTGTAAATTGTTAGCTGGACCTAGAATTCTAATATAATTTTATATTTATTTGTTTATTTATTTATTTAGAACAGGGTATACAGGGTGGTCAGGGTCTCACTGTGTAGGTCAGACTCATAGTGATCCTCCTGTTCACAGCCTCCAATGTGCTGGGATTACAGGCAAGCGCCACCATGTCTAGTCTCAACTCTCCCTGGGGGCTGGGCTGGCATGGCAGGCCCAGAATCAAACTCCCAGCCCCTACATCTGCCTAAGCAGGTGCTTTAATCTACTGAGCTATTTGGCTAGCTCTTTCCAATATAATTTTATTTGACTTTTTTTTTTGCAGGATCACTTTCTTGGTAGCATTTTCTACATTCCTTGGTTAATAACCTGTTACTAGGGTGCTGAACGAATTGTTTGCTAGATGAGGAATTGCACCCCATATGTATATTACAGTATGCATTCAGAACAAAGAAATATTCAAAAGAAACTCCATCTTGATGACTTTGCTTTTGTTTGCATAACATTTACAGATAGTACAATAATGTATGACAGAACATAAACTACAGTACTCTACTATACAGTATAATCAGCAAAAAATTACCATACTATATAAACACCCTGTCCTAAATATATAAACAAATAAATAAATAAAAATAAAATTATATTAGAATTCTAGGTCCAGCTAACTATTTATAGGAAACAAAAGAAACATAAGAGTACACTAAGTGATTAGTGATGCACAAAAAAAGACATTGAGATTTTTCAAAAAAGATGTACAGAACTGTTCCAAGTAGCCTGTCATAAATCTGAACAGTGTGCCTCAGTCATATGTCCAAACAGTCACTGAGCAGATAGGTCATGAATGTGGGAATATGTACATTTCCACTGGGAAGCCTGGAATTGTGTGAATGTCTCTTTGGGTGACATTAGCAGCTATTGGTGCCCCACTGTGGATAGCAAAGTGATGGCAATAGAATCTGATCATCTCATTCTCATGTATTAGCTGGAATATTTCTATGAAGAGAAATATCCTCTTGTTTACTCATTTACATGTATATCTTTTTATAATAGTACCAGTTCTTTACATCGAAGAGATACTCGATTCCTCATCAGTATTCAAGAAGAGCTGGTTCCCTAACATTCTCCAACAGTAACCAGTTATAATTTTCCCAATTTCACTTTTGTGAGGCTATCACCCCTGCATTCTACCTAAATGACTACTATCAAGGTGATCAGTAATCTTCATGGGGCTGAATGCAATGATGCAACCTTCATCTTCCACTTGGGTGAAACTCAGCACACATTTGATGCACTCCTATAGAAACCTTTCTTTCACTTGCCTTCCAAAGCAGTCAGCTCCTGCTGTCTTCTCATCTCCCTTACCACTCATTCTTGGTTTCCTTTTATAAAATTTTTGTCTATTATTTTTAAAATCAATTTAATGAGAAAAAAGATAAAATTTCAGTGAAATAGTTTCAAAATAGGTTAGTAGGACAGGTACAATAATTAATACATTGCATATTGTTGTCTTCATAGTAGTTATTCAGAGGACTTTGATTGCTCCTCTTCTCTCTGACTTTTCATTAAAATGACATACCATTTTTATTCAGGTCACATACCATAAAAGCTACCTTTTTTGCAATATCTAGTTAAGTAGCTTTTTGTGTGCTCCCAGCGCTGTGCAATCATCACCACTAATTTCAGAAAACTGTCAACATCTCCCCAAAGTAGCTCCTCACCCATTCTCCACTTTCAGCTCCCAGCAACCATAAACCTACCTTTCATTCCAATGCATTTGCTTATCCTCTCCTTTGGAGTGCAGCTGGGCTTTAGTTCTTTATTCTCTTTTTGCTTTTGTGATCTTATGCAGTTCAAGCCTTTTTATACAATTTGTGTAATACCAACATGGTCCTCTCCCTTGAACTCTAGACTTACATATCCAACTGCCTGCTTTGCCTGTCCACATGGATCTGCAATAGATATGTCAAACGTAATGTGTTTCCAAATGAGCTGATGAGCTCTACAATGTGCTCCCCCTTCTTCTCAGACTATGATCATCTTAATCCTTCCCACTACTCAGGCACCAAAACTTCAGTGTCATCACTGATTCCTCTTTATAACTCATACCTGAATGAAGAACTCCTTCTGGCTCTAACTTCAAATATGCAGTCTGACTATACTATTTAACATCCTATGATATTACTCTTCTCTAGGACTTCACCATCTCTCATCTGATTTCTTCAATGATCTCTCAGATTCGTGCTAGGAATATTGTTATTCTCACTGCCTAAAACACTTGCCCAGATGTGTTCATGACTCCTGGCTCCACCTCATCTGGTTGCTTCATCTCAGACCTTTAGGTCTTTCCCTGTATGTCACCATCTTCTGCTACCCCCATGTCCAGTCCCTGCATTCCATGTACTCCTTCCTTGTTCACTGTGCTCCATAGCAGTTGTCAGTTTCTGACAGACTACCTGTTTTACTTATTTTTATTTCCCCAAAGATTTAATGTCTGTAAGTAAAAGGATGCTGATTATTTTATGCATGGCCCTATTCTCAGCATCTAGAACAATGTTCAGCAACTAAAATTAGTTAGGTGATTAACTTACAATACCAGATCCTGAGAAACAGACACAAACTGTGTAGTTAGATCTATGACATTCATGCTATCTCCTACTTCATAGCAACTTCAGGACAGCATGCTATTATTTATATTTTGCATATGAGAAAACTGAAGACAAGTAAATTTCCCAAATTCACACACATTTTGCCTTATAGAACTTTAGATCAAGCTTCCATGGGCTCAAAGTATGGCTGACCTCACCTCAAAGATTTCTATGCCAGGGACCTTCCGGATCCAAGCTCCAGCCAGTGCCCAGGCCCAGCATGTGAGTGGGACTGCCAGTCAGTTCACCAGATCCTCACTCCAGCCATCACCCAGGCCAGGCATGTGTGTGGAACTTCCTCCATTAAACAGGCCCACTGTGGAACCCTGCGGCAGAACTCCCTGCAGAGAAGCTAGAGGCAAGACCCACCCAGCTGATCCAAAAGCAGAAAATCTTACCAGAGTGGCACAGCAGGTTCACTTCCAAGGACTGCAGCAGGAGGAAGTGGAGCACAGCAGCCAGACCCAAGCCATACCCAAGTGAATGAGTTTGATAAATCTGGACCTGGTGCTAAGGTGATCAATCTACCACAGGTCTACACCAAAGGTCAGAAGACACTGCTATACAAAATGACAAAGAGAAGGAGTAAAATGCATTATAAGGCCCCAAGTCCACCCAGTACAAATGCAAAAGACAATAGCATAGAAGAAATTGGAAATCACACATCTGAAATCTCTGAAATAATAGCATGAGAAGTAAAGAAACAACTGCAGAAAGGTACAGAGGAAGTCAGATCAGAAATAATTTCTGAAGTAAAAAAAGAAATAATAACTATAACGAAAGAAGTACTAAGTGCTTCTAAAGAAGATACTGATAAAAATAGTAGAGGAGAATAGAAAAATGATGGAGTCATTGAATGAGAAATATAAGAAAGAAGTAGAATGCATGAAGTAGATTCAAAGTGAAATACAAGAAATTAAAACCTCAATCATAAGCTGGCAAAATGGTTTGAATGAAAGTGAAAATAGACTTTCAGATCTTGAAGACACCATTGCAGCTAGTGAAAAGGTAAGGAAGATCTCTTAAAAACAGCTAGGATGCAGGAAAATATAATTCAACATCTGCAAGATGATGCAAAGATGAACAACATAACACTAATAGGCATTAATGAAAATGAAGGAGTAATACAAATGATATAAAAAGTATATGGGCAGAAGGAATAGCAGAAAACTTCCCAAATATGGGGAACTAATCTGACATTCAGAGAACTGAAGTATATAGAACTCCAAATAACATCAACCCAATTAAAATCACTCCCAGACATATAATAATCAAGAGCCCAGAAATTCAGCACAAGAACAGTATACTAAAAGCCACTAAAGAGAAAGAAACAGATCACATTTAAAGGAAAACCCATCAGAATAATGGCAGATTTCTCTTCACAAACCATCAAGTGAAGAAGAACATGGAGCAAAGTACTTCAAGTCTTGCAAGAAAACAAATTCCAACACAGACTGATACCCTGCAAAACTCTGTCAAGTTTGATGGAGAAGTGAAATGCTTCCATTACAAAGAACAACAAAAAATTTCATGAGAATAAAACTAACTCTATGCAGACTACTAAAAGGTATTCTAGAGAGGGATCAAAATGACCACAAATTCATGAATAAGAATAGAAATAATCCACAAAATAGGGCAAACATTCAACACAAGTGAAAAAGAGGTATACAACAGCAATTTTTCAATCATTCTTTTGTATACAACAGCAAAAATATTTCCATCAGCATACTCTACAAATGGACTTCTCCTGCACCCTATGGGTCATGATTCTGTCTGGGTCTACAGGGTGGATATCAAGGAAACAGCAGCAGCTCAGTCCCACAGGTGACACCTGGCCACCAGTAAGCGTCATGGACACTCTCCATGTCCACCACATACTAGAACTTTGTGCAATATCCTTTCCCCAAACTGTTAGAGTTACTGGTCATATATTTACCATTCCAGTATTTTTGTTATGGTTTATTCTTAGTACTTCTTTACTATCATGAAAACTTTTTCTTAGTTGATATTTTTGTATATATTAACCTAATCAAATACTATGTGGTACTTTGAATCGATCACAGATTTGTACATATGATACACTATATTTTGGCCTCTTACTTGGGCTCACAATTTAATTTTTGAATATTATTTTCAAATATTTAATTTTGAATTAATTAATTAATATTTAATTGATTTTCTAAATGTTGTTTAATGTTTGTTTAATAATTTATACTGCTTCTTTGACCTACAATCTACTTATAAGACTGCTTCTCCTAGTATTAGAAACTTTAAAAAGTGTATTTTCATCTTCTATTGACTTTTCTTTTCCATTGACTTTCATTAGCTTCTCTTTGTGTTTTACACACAAACACACACACACACACACACACACACGCATATGTATGAATATGTATGACATAAGATTGATACTGTTTTGTGGAAATATTCAATGACCTTTTAAACGGGCTTGTCTAATATAATTATATTTTAAATAGTCCTGCATAACTACCATTTTGAGAGCTCTTTATTTTTTATCTAGGACCATACAACAACTCCTCTTGCTTTATTATTTTCTATATGTTACATCTGGAAGCGTTAGAATATTTTGAGTTTGCATAACTGGAAAATATTTTGCTTCTAGTTTTCAAAGGTATGTTTGCTACGTATAAAATTCAATGAAGGCAGAACTTTTTTTCAGTCCTTTAAATAAATAAGTCTAGTTTCTTACCCACTTGCTCTTTTTTTCTAATATGGAATAAGATGCTATTTAATTTTGTTCTTCCATAGATAATATTTTTCAATGTATATGTTTTAATGATTTTTTATGATTAGTTTTGGAAAACTTCATTTTTGTGTATCTTGGTATGATTTTATTCATATTTCTTGTGCAAAATATTCATTTTTCTTGGAAATGTGGTATTATAATTTTAACTAAATTTAGAAAATTTAAATCTTTAAATATTTATGCCCACCCCCTTCTACTTTGAGAGTTCTATGAATATAAGTTTCTTGATTTTGGCACAGAGTAAACTATTATATGACTGATCTGTAAACTCTTTCTTGTTCATGTTTGTATTAGACAATTTTTATTGTTATATTCACTTAAATTTTTAAATAATTTTTTTACAATGTGTGATGCATTATTTAAAAAAGTTATTATTCTATGAATATGTCTGGACTCTCAAAGCAAACATAACATGGGACCAAACAAACAGCAGTCTTCTGTGGGCTTCTTTTTCTCTACTGCTTTTCTATCTTAGAAGCAACAATCACAGAGGAAAACTGTCCTCAGACTCCAGAGATAGCAGAACAGATGCACACTTTGGTAAGCAAAAGCAATGTGACAGAAGTAGGAGATGAATCATTTTCTGGAGTGAAAATTGTGTACAGAAGCAATTTGTCATGTCACACCACTCCTAAAATCATCTCTAAATTGCCTGCTAGCCATCAGAAACTTCCCTGGCTTCATTAGTGTCCTTTAAGCAAATGAAGTACACTTGATTCAAGCTTTTTTTTTTGTTTATGTAATATTTTTGCTGCTTTTGTAGGAGAACATATTTTAATAACAGTATGTACTTAATTGTCATAGATATTTATGACAGTATTTTTGCAAGCACAGAATAAAAAAAGCATCACATTCTGGACAAGGTCAGATTGACCAACACATACTTTATAATTTTTTATATTTGATGTCAGCTCTATTAAACTAGACACAGTTAAAGTGAAAGCTTTATTGTAAGCATAAAATTTGGTGAGTTGTCCACATAGCTAGACTTCAGTTTTGGATGGGCAGAGAAAGTGTGGTTGAACGCTATATGTTTTCAGATTTATTTTCTAGCTGTGTTGGGGATTAAATACAAGGTATGCTGCTAGCAAGTGGTTTACCACTAAACTATGTTCCCCAGTCTGAAAAAAGATTTTTAAAAAGAGTTTTAGTAAGTACTTTTCTATTCTTCTTGACAATGGCAAAATCTTATAATGGTTAGTACCATAAATGCACTCAAAAAGCACTTGGAGCTGGTCTCTTTCTTCTGAAAACATAAGCTTGAGAGTTAACTTCAGTTCCATTTTGCAGAGGCACCTTGGGAAAGTTGCAGCAACCTTACACGTATTTCCTGGTCCACTTCTAGTTAAAAATGATTATAAGCATCTCCACTGGCCACATTTAAAAGATTTTAAATGAATAGTCACCATCAAACATCAAGCATATTTCCTATCTTATTATTTTTGAGATTCCACCTGTTTCCCCCTTGGTACCATTCTTTACATATTGACATCTGGAGAGAGGCACTATCCAGCAGGCTTCTCAACACTAGCTATATCCATTAGCAGCTGCTTAAACTCCTCCCAGGAGGGTCAGTTCTCTTGCTTTGCAGGGCTCTGGGCATTAGAAGTTTTATTCTTAATACAAAACTCAAATTGGGTTCACAACACACCTACTATAGGTACAGCTCTACTTTCATAAGTACATAAGTACGTGTATAAGCACTCTTCCAATATTCACAATAAAACCCTTCTATGTCCTTCCTTAGTTTTGCATCTCAAGCTCCTCCATATATGGCAGGGTTACTTTTCTTATTACCATCTTAGCTCTTGACCTAAGGATCTTCTTAAATTTCACAACAATTTTTGAAGAATGTTACATCTTGCTTCAAAATCTAGGCCCATTTACAAAGAAAACAACTTACTAGACTCTTGTTCAGAGTTTAAAATTACTATCTTTATTTAAAGATAGTTCTAAAGTTTTATTTTCCTAGTTAAGAGTTCTTTCTACAACCCTATTTTGTTCCACATGATGGTATTAAGAGTCAAACAGATTTGAAAATGAGGGACTGGAGCCAACAAGATGAAATATAACAGAGACTTTGCTATAACAGCTTAAATGGCACGAACTTTTACATTTGCCACACCACATGGCTGACTCATGTGGAACTTGTGGTCAACAAAATGCCCAAGTCTTTCTCCATTCTGGCCAGTCAGGTGCTTCTTTCACTCTCCTTTAAAACTATTAGAAATTAAAAATCATTTTGCTGGTTTTAACTCATTCTTTTTGCTTTTTTGAGTCTTTGAATTTTTTAACTCTATTCAGGTATAATTTAACATAAAGTGCATAGGTCTGCCCTTTCTGTCAGCCAAACCCATGGAGAGGGCATTCTGCCTTATTCAGGCTTCTGACTCAAGTGCTAATCTTATCCAGAAAACTATTTCACGGACATAATGAAATGATGTTTAATCTGGACACCCTTGTCCCAGGCAAGTTTGCTCATAAAATGAACCCATGTAAATAATACAAAAATACCCTGAAAGCCCAGATTCTCACTAAATGGGAAAGAGTAAGTAGTAAGTTACCACTGATATTCTGTCAGTAGGCACCAGTACAGAAGTGCCTGTTGGGTATGCTGGGCAGCATTTGGATGGGCCACAGTGTCCATTCTGGTGGATTGGTGCCTGCACTTGATCAGTTGTGAAATATTTTGAGTGTCATGCCTGTGGCTATCTGGAGTGCCAGATAAGTGTACACTTGTCTAAATATAAATGTGTTGGTTTATAAATACTAAATTGACTTTCTATTTCTTCTCTGTAGGGACGGAGGCATTTGAGAAAGACCAGGATTCGTGAGAAGACTCAGGAGCCAAATGTGGTTGCCATGGTGGTCATGGGAGGACTATGCATCCTTATCTGAAACAAGTGAGAAGACACAGAGATAGGGAGAAAAGTGGGAGCCTGCTTGATGATGAGGACAGAGATGGAACTGTGCCAAGCAACATGTGGTGCACCACAATCAGCTGTGGGAACAAGGACATGTTCTCCTCTAGAACTTTTGGATCTGCCTGACACCTTGATTTTGAACTATTGACTTCCAAAAATGGTAGGGAATGAATTCCGGTTGTGCTCAGCCACCCAGTTTGTGGTCACTTATTACAGCAGGCACAGGAAATGATTACAGCTGTCGCTTCTCATCTGCAATGTGTGTTTATGGGATTCCATGTCCTACTTAAACCGCCATGACATTAGGCTTTTTGTATTTCTAATTTTTAAGCTGTATGTCTTTTTAAAAGAAATTTAAACCATGAGAATGCCTCATATCATTCCCCTCAAAAGACTGGCTACTCTGAAGACTGTTTTGTAATTCCAAGGACCCTTGATGAAATGTAGCAGAAGTAGTGCAGGCTTTGCAGTCAGACAGACCCAGCTCACAGGTTTTTCTCTACCCCTACTACCTGAAGGGCCTTTAGGGAATCATTTAACCCCAGTTGCTTTATGGGACTAGGACAGAGTCAAGATTAGCTTGTACATGAACATTTTCTTCCTTCTCTCCAAAGAATCAGTTGAAAACAGCATCAGCCTACATGCAGAGAGACCAGTTAGAAAGACGCTGTGAACATCCAAATAAGAGATGTCATGGTGATCCAGATCCTAATTATTCTCTGGCTCAGTCTGAATTTGCATCAAAACAAAATCCTCAGGGAGCTAATGTTCATATTAAAGCTTGAGAGGAGTTGGAGAAGACTAATTGGGGGTAGAGAGCAGAGTGTAGTTATGGAGGGTTGTTAAGAGAAACTGATAGGCTTAGCCCCAGGTATACTGACCTTTTCAAATTACTTTATTTTTCATTTGGTGAATTCTCCCAATCTTTTTCAGCTGACCTCACAGTCTCCTGGACTCAGTTCACACTGGCCTTCTCTTTGGATCTGGAGCTGTCTATGGACAGCAAGTTGATTTCTTTTCAGGAGCCCCAGCAGATGACCCCTTAAGCAGCTTAAAATCAATAAAATGTAAAATAAAACACTGTAGGATAATTCCACTTTTTTTTTGTTTTTGCCAAAGCAGATTGAGACTCCAGCTGTTCCAATAATTTCTTTAAGTTTCTTCAAAGACAACAGTTGACTCTCACTTAAAAGCACTAGAGGGGAAGGAAGGAATTAAATTACCTTGAGGAGTTCTGAAGAGTGAAACATGAGTTCTTTATTGTAGTTGCAAAGGACAAAGAGTGCCTTTGTTTTATTGGGAAAACATCTTAAAACTAGGAGTTTATGGGTTTCTAGAACAACTTTTTAAAATAAGGAAGATAGTGATTGGATTGATGTAGAGCTTCATTAAATAAAAGAGAATCTAAAGAAGAATCCTTCTTCATAAATAATAATTCCCATATGTCATTTGTAGAAGGAAATTGTTTCATTCTTGAGTCAACATATTCATTATAGCTGTATTAGAATGACAATTCACTTGTTGACCTCTCATTTCTTTGCCTTTCCAAAACTCTAAGGAGAGCTGTCAGTTAGCAACAACAAGAAGTACTTTCCACCAGACCAGAGTCCATGGTGGAAATGCATGAGACTTCTCACTGAGTAATTTGAAGTTAGGTGCAAAAGGATCAGATACTTCTCCAGTAGATAATGGTTGCACACCTACAAGTTGAAGGCAGTATATTAATGGCACTCAGTTGTAGTCATCAAAAACCAATTCCCCTCAGTCTGAGGAGAAAAGAAATTCACTGGTGGGAATTGACAGGAAAGCTGTTGGACCACGCTGTGAAAACAGACCTGAAAAGGAATCTCCAGGGTGCAGAGTTTCAGGAAAGTTCATACTACAGAACTACAGTGGTAAGGTATCTTTATTATCCCCACGGGACACTATGTGCTCTCTCCGGCACTGGTTACAGATACTGTGCCCATAGTCACTGCCAATGACCACTAGATGCTGCAGCATTTGCTATTAGAATAATTGGAAACTGTCCCTTGTCCCTTGACAACGTTAGCTACAAATCCAAAGTCCTGGACTGGAGTCCAAGGTTGAAGGAGGCTATGTCACATGATCTTACCTGAGCTGCTAGATGTCAGGGTCAGGGCCAGTGAACGTTTGACCTCTTCAGTTTCCTCAGAGAAGATGGGCCTGCCTCTTATCTGTGCTCACATAATGGGGAAACTCCAACACCTTCTCTAATTGGTCACATTTGCTCAGTGGCTTTGAATTCTAGGCTATGGTGATCCTCTCAAGTGTCTTTCTTTCTTTCTTTCTTTTTTTTTTTTGCAGAACCGGGGTTTGAACTCAGGCCCTTGCACTTGCCAGGCAAGCACTTATTCTACTGAACCAACTTCCCAGCCCCTCCTCCCAAGTTTCTATATAGTCTGTGTCTACTGAGCCCCAGACTTCTGTCACATGCCTACATGACATCTCTATTTGGATTTCTCAGGTTCTCCTATCTGTTCACCTACAAACCTCCAACTCCCTCAGAATTCTCAACTCAGTGAACAGTACTACTGATCACTTGAACCCAAATTCTAAAGATTGATCTCCATTTCTCTTTTTAAATTTATTTATTTAATTAATTGTTAACTTATTTTAAAGATAGTAAAAACAATAATGAAGAGCCGGGCATGGTGGCGCATGCCTGTAATCCCAGCACTCGGAAGGCTGAGGCAGGAGGATTGTTGTGAGTTCGAGACCAGCCTGAGCTACAAAGTGAGCTTAAGGCCAGCCTGAACTGCATAGTGAGACCCTGTCTCAAAAAGACAAAAAAAAAAAAAACAATAATGAAAAACATTACAAATCATACAGAATTTCACTAAACAAGATGAGAGGAATTCAACAATGTTTGTTACATTACATATTGTCTTAAAAGTAGCTGTTCAGATTACCAGATATAAGCATGCAAAATTGGTCAAAAATCTAAAAGGAAGAAAAGAAGTTAAGCATTAATATTTTATTTTAATAGACCAGTAGAAACCAGTAGCACAATTATCCCAGCTGTCCTGTGTACATACATATATATTTTGTCCCTTTCTTCTTTCTTTTTTTTAAATGTGTTTTGTATAGGGTCTCACTGTGCAGGCTTGCAGTGATCCTCCTACTTTCAGCCTGTCCAGGCTGAGATTACGGGCGTGCACCACCACACTTGTACACAGCGGCCAGCTCAGTGCACCTGGGGTGGGGCCAAGGCAGGATGTGATACCAGGGATAGAACCCTGATCCCTGCGATTGCCTAAGCATGTGCTTAGTCCGCTGAAGTATCTAGCTGGTCCTTTCTTTTCCACCTTCCTCTCATTCCATTTGTTCCTTCTCTTTGAACAGTTTCTTTCTCTTTCACAGTATCTATTGGACCTTTCAGAATTCATTTCCTCCTTCAGGTTCTTACACTAGGGAGATAATACAGTGTTTACACATGTGGGTGTGATTTACTTCACATACAACTATGTGCTTTAGTTGTATCCACTGCTCCTAGTGTTCCCATCTTTGAAATTCTCAATCTATTCTACAAATGCCTGGAATGGATTACCTTTAATAGCTTTGCATCACACTTGAAATCAAAGCTCATCACGGTCTACCTAACTCCATGATCTGCCCCTACTCCTTTGGATTTTTTTTTTTTTTTTTGGTGGAACCATGGATTGAACTCAGTCCCTTACACTTGCCAGGCAAGTGCTTATTCTTTTTTTTTTTTCCCAACACCATTTCAATTTTATTTTTTATTTCTTTTTTGTTTTGACTTTTTGAGACAGCATCTCACTATGCAGTGCAGGCTGGTCTTGAACTCACTTTGTAGCCCAGGCTGGTCTTGAACTTGCAATGATCCTCTTGCCTCAGCCTTCCAACTGTGTGCCTCTATGTCTGGCTCCATGCTTTAACCTAGCAAAATCTGCAGAACATACCTTGGGGAATAGGAAAACCAGCCC